>JAOEHX010014413.1:8237-23330 GCA_025448015.1 Bolborhynchus lineola | reverse complement strand
CCCAAGGCTAGTGTGAGGTGCCCCTGCCCGTGGCAGGGGGGGTGGAACTAGATGATCTTAAGGTCCTTTCTAACCCTAACTATTCTATGATCCTATGATTCTATAATGATGGACTCTGAGCTTGCAGACTGGCTCATGTGATGCCCCCTGACACTACAAACACCGTGAGAGCTATTTGAATTCCTTACCATAAGTCTTGAGAGAAGAGACTGTTGCCTGGAGAGCTGCAGGTATCCGAGACATCTGCACAGGGTTTATGTATAAGAAGCATCTATTCTGAGATTGCATCCTTCTGGAGCAGCAGCTGAAGGTCAGGTGGGCAATTTCAGGGCACCATGAACAGCACTGGATGATTCTGTTCAGCAGCCTGACAACCCCCTCAGGGAAGAAATTCTTCCTAATATGCAGTCTAAACCTCCCCTGGTGCAGCTTGAGGCCATTACCTCTTGTCTTATCATTTGTTACCTGGGAGAAGAGACCAACCCCCACCTCACTGCAGCCTCCTTTCAGGTAGCTGTAGAGGGTGACAAGGTCCCCCCTGAGCCTCCTCTTCTCCAGACTAAACAACCCCAGTTCCTTCAGCCATTCCTCATAGGACTTGTTCTCCAGACCCTTCACCATCTCCACTGCCCTTCTCTGGACTTGCTCCAGCAACTCAGTATCTTTCTTGTAGTGTGTGGCCCAAAACTGAATACAGGTTTCAAGGTGTGGCCTCACCAGTTGTCTGCCCCTTCTTCCAAAGCGCTCTGTTTGGCCAGGCCAGTCTTCTTCCCTGCTGGCTCATCTTCTGGCATGTAGGGACAGCCTGGTCCTGCACCTTTAAGATTGCCTTCTTGAAGAATGTTGAGTCTTCCTGGAAAACTTTGCTCTTTAGGATTGCCTCCCAAGGGACTCTGTCAACCAGACAAAGTCTGCTCTCTAGAAGTCCAAGGCTGTTCTGCTGACCCCCATCCTTATTTCTCTGAGAATTGAAAACTCTCTCATCATTTCACCAGCACTGTGCCCAAGGGAGCCTCTAGCTGCCACATCACCCATGAGTCCTTCTCTTCACAAACACCAGGCCCACTGGGCACCTTCCCTGGCTGGCTCCATCACCAGCTGTCAGGAAGTCATCTTCCACACACTCCTTGAACCTCTTAAATTGCTCCCCCTCTGCTGAGGTTGTGTTTCCAGCAGATACCTGGGAAGTTGAAGGCCTCCATGAGAACAAGAGTTAGCGATTGTGAGACTTCTCCGACATGCTTATAGAATATTTCATCTGCCTCTTCATCCAGATTGCACGGTCTGTATCAGACCGCCACTATAATATCTGCCTTGTTGACCTTTCCCCTGATTCTTACCTATAAATACTCAATCCTATCTTCATCACTAAGCTGTAGACAGTCAAAACACTTCCTAATATACAGATCTACCCTACAGTCTTCATATATAAAGACTTCAAGTGCGAACCAGCAGTACAGATGAATTCAGTTGAAGTGAATGGAACTAGAGAAACAGTCAAATAGGAGACTGAAATGAAAACGCATTCTAGAAAGGTACTGGTTACTAGAGCTCAAACAGCCCCTGCCTACAGTGGTGTTTTTGGTTTGAGTCTAAGGTGCTGTGAAGAACAATTAAGAAAACAAAACCAACCAGAACCTCTGAGAGCCTGCTTTCTTCTACTGCCCCCATTAAGGGCTGTCTTTGTTGTGTCCCAAGGGTAATTTGTCATGCAGACTATGCATTTGTTTACCTTTAATACAGCTTTCTATGGCACTTGGCAGACGTCAGTCGACTTTGAGCAAAAAGGGATTGATCATGATCACAGCATGCATCCTAATTTGTAACATCATGAACTTCTCTCTTCACCAGACTCATCTCCAGGGATGTGCCATGTCTGCAAGGCTTGTTGTTGGGATAATCCAGAAATGTGAAAACCAGTCATGGAACAGGGGCCTGGACTACTCTCAGAAGAAGCAGAACTAACAGAGGGCCTCAGTCGCTCAGTAGAAGATAGGTCAGTGCTCCCTCCTTACTCACATCTGTCTGTGCTCCTCCCATCCCCGCCCTAGTTCACTGTATTATCACACTTACATGGAGTAGTATGCCTGAATAAGCAATCAGCTCTTCTCAAGGCCCAGGCACTCGCAGAAGATATGAAGGCATGCATAAGAGGCTTACAGTGTGGCAACAGACTGCAGCCTCTCATCCTTCCCCACAGCAGCTCATGAGATTATCCTGACAATTCGGACTGGCTTCAGTGCTGCTGGAGTAGGAATCAAGTCTGATGAATTCACTACTGCTATTTGCATATTTAAGTCTTAACTCAATCCAAGTATGGAAATTCTGACACTTGGTCACTTGAATTACTACTGGTGACTATTCAAGTCTTGACTTTCCTGTCCTCCTAATTCAATCTGAGACAATGCCCAGCAAAGTCAATTGAAATCAAAAGATCTGGTACTTGGCCCAAACAAAATGAAACTGTAAGTTATATCAACATGCTCTTACTCCATGTATATACTGTTTAAAAAACATAATTATGGTTACAGTGGATCTTTACTAATGTTTGGTCCAACAGAAGCATATTTAATCATTCTTATAGCTATGTAGACAAGATGGAACCTTTAGAGTTTCAAAAACGCAAACAATGTTTATTTGTTGCTCATAAGTAATTCATGGACCCAACAGTATTCAACAAAACTTCTTCATTTTTAACAGATTTCTTAATGAGCATCATTTTACAGAAAATCACAAACAAATAAATATATGAAAACAATTGATTTTGACATCACAATGGTTAAACACAGTAAATAATTCATTAAATTGTGCTATACATCAATGAAAATCCTTAGGTCTACAAACTATCTTGTAAATAGGAATAAAAGTAGATATGGTTACTCACAATACAATCTCTTAGTAGCAGAGTTCACCCACATTATTGCACATAAACAGAAGGAAAAGTCCTAAAGAATAAAGTAATTTACAGCCTATTAATTTACCCTTTCATCTTAAATATGGCAACTGATAGCAATCTTGATTTTTTATTTTCACTTCCACAAGCTAGTGATATGGCCAAGAAGAAAGTCAAGGACATTGTAGGCTATGGAACCCATTTCCCTCCACAAAACATCAACAAAGAAAGTACGACAAGAACCAAACTGAGAGAAGTTACTCAGTGCAAACTGGCTACCTTTTCTGAGTATGCTTTTGCCACATGCAGGGAGAATACAGCAATCTGCTTCAGCAGAATGATTTTATTGTGATTGCTCATCTCGTACAGGGTGGGCTCCACCAGCCTGGAAAGATATTCTTTATCCTAAACCAAAGAAGAATAACTCCAGGGGAACAGCAATGGAAGAAAAAAAAGTGTCAGTGAGAAGTTTTGTAACATCAGTGCCCATAATTGACACAAGGCTGCAGGTAGGAAACAAGAATTCAGTAGTGCAGAAAGAATCATGTGTTGAACAGAAAGCCAGCTTGAATGCCAGTCAAATCTGAAACATCTCCAGATGCAAAGGTGATGTGACCTACCATTTGGTTTGGCTGAATGGATATGCTGCAGTTAGGAAGTTTGGCTGTGGATGTGACTTCTATCACTTTTTTTGTTCTGAACTTCTGTTTTTAGTGAACTGCGAAGAACTATCATACGTTGGGTAGAATACATGGCAAGGCTATCACAGCCTCACTATTAACACAACCACAGTAAAGAATGCCTAACATCAGAAATGGTGTTTTTCTTTCCCCATAGTGAGAAAGCTTTTTATTGTTAGCATTTCTGCGTAGGGAAGAAAGGACAAATTTTCATTCCCCAATGAAGTATGGCCCATAGGCAATAGGCTGAGTTCTTGGACTAGACATCAAATTACCAGGAACAAGTTTTAATGACACAGTATGTATCTGTGTCTGCTCCAAGCCTACAGTGAATTGTAACTGGAAAAGGCAGCCAGTGCTGAAGATGTGATAGGAGAGATTAGCAAGTACATCTCCATTACAAAAGAATGAGACTTGTTTCAGCACTGCAGTAGCAAAAGCCAAATTGCCTTGTTTAAGCAACAAAATAATGCCAGGAAGATGGACAGAAATCCTATAGCGCTGCTGCTCACAAAGATTTTGAAAGAAACACACTGTGCTCTGATCTTGTATGAGCCAGTCTAATTACAGTGAAGTCTGTGCTGTCAGAGCAACAAAAACCTGGAATAACAGAGATATGAACAGGGCCTTTATTTTACTTTTGTGTCACTTTATTTGAGGCATAGCACCCAAGAGGAAAAAAGCTGCAAGCCTATGTCTTAGAATTCTGCCTGGAAGCTGCTTTATTTGTTATGTGCCAGGAAATTCTGCTAAGAAAAACAGTACTGTTGGCACAGTGAGTTTGCTGGGTCGACTGCTGGAGCTGGGGAAGGAGGTGCCAGGTCCTCCAGTCCCAGAGCCTTGGGCAAGATCTCCCACCACAACAACTACTCCTGTACATCCAGGGCTATCTCTCGGCTACACAGACTCCAGGGAGAAAAGCCCCAAACCAACCAACTTCAATTTTAACTAAATCCCAAGCGTTAAGGCAAATCCCGTTACCATAGATGCTACAGCACATTCAGAGCTCTTCAGGACCCTAATCTTGTCTCCTGGGAAATGACTGATGAAAAGGTTAGGCATTGCATTAACGTATTGCCAAACCGTTAAAGCTAATGTAAACCGCCCAAAGATTGTTTTGATTTTCCTCATTAGGCTTTTTTTTTGTGTTAGGCAGAAAGAATAGTCTGGAGAATGGTTGGTGTACTCAAACAGCTGAAACTGATACTTACAGTCACTGGTGAGGCTCCAGGGAACCATTGCTGAGCTCTGTCTCCTCTCCTCTGAAAAGATAACACTGCATTTTCTAAATGAAAAACGAATCCCCTGTTGCTGTGAGCAGTATGGAGAGGTGGCCCACTGGGGAAAGAGGCAGGGACGAGAGGAAGGGGACCCTTTTTTTGTGACTGGGGGGGAAAGAAAATATGCTTTACCACAAAAGATGGGCTGGGACTGATTCTACTTTCCCACTTATCTTCCTCCTTAATGTGAACTTGGCCTTGCATCTTTTCTCTCACATGGCTGGCTATTCTCCTGCACAGCCCTTCCTCTGTCCCTTTAGGGTCCCCTCAGCACACCATTCCTCCTCACAGAAGCATGGAGTGCATCTGCAAATCCTGGGCTCATAGTATCACGTGCCAAATGCATCCTTCTCCTCTCTTGCTGCAGGGTCCAAGCAAGATGCAGCAGCGGGCCCAAGAATAGCTCCTGTTGTTCCTGTGTCACCAACCAGAAAGCTCCTTGCTTCCGTAAGGCCAGCCCAGCCTAAAGCCCTGGTATCAGCAGATAAGATATCCGATCACTGTGAATTACCTGTGTTGCAATAAAGGTGCAGTAATACCGGTCAGGCTTAGCTCTTCTCATGGCCTTCCTGTCTTGCAGCCAGGGTGAGCTTCATACCTAGACTGTAAACATTTCAATTTAAACCTCTGAAGGTTGGTGTCCATACGTGAGTGAGGTGTCTGAGTGCCTCTTCCAGGGCTACGGAGATCCAAGCAGCACCATCTGGGGAGTCTAGTGAGCTCCTCACTCTTCTCTAAGGCAGATACCCCAAGCAGGAGAGTAATGATCTGCAGTCCTGTGTTTTCCCTTCTGAAGGCAGAGGTGGGAAGAGATGCACATGATCCACCAGTGGAACAGGTATTAGGGATCATAACCCATCACTACTCACCCCAAAAGAATCACACTGACAATCAGGCATAAATCAGCATATTGCTAATAAGCTACATTGATAATGAGGCATCATCTCAACAGCCCTCTTCACTTCTTACTAGCTGTTATGATATCCAATGTTTAATGTATTATTGTATGCATTAACTCCCAACAGAATGGGTTAGATCTTATCTCTGATATTGTGTATAGATAAAGAGCAATACCATTGTCAGTTGTTTAGTGCATGTCAGCTTGCACGAAAAAAAACACCAAAAAAACCTGGAAATGAAAGGACAAATACTGAAATTCAGCCTCTTCTGTAATACATTATTTTTTTTACCCACTGGATAAAAACCTTGAATTTTGAAAATAAATGAGAAATGTGCATCCACATCAGGTACTCCAGTATTTCTAATCAGCAAATCTGTAAGGTAAAAGCCATTCATGCATGCAATAATATACTTTCAGCATCTTGATTTAGCAGCCACGTTGAGGCACTTTGAGAAATTTCCTCCTAATGCTTTACATTTATGCCAGAAGAAGGAAAAAAACTCTCTCAAAAGATCCATGGTGCACAGGACCCTCTTTTTAAAAATTTCACTATTGCAAATGGAACAACATAAAATCTTGGAATAAAGAGCTGCTGTTTAACCACAAGACTGTAGCATGTGGAGGAAGAACTCAGTGAATCTTTTTCTAGACAAGGAACAAATCCAGATAAAGATCTCTCATCATGAAACAATAAATTTACAAAGAATCTTCATACAGAGTGATAAATATCAAGACTTTCCACATAGCCATTACGTATCCTAAAAAACTGAAGGCTGATTTTTTTCTAGCCACTACTCTAGTTAGAGAGAAAACCAATTTAAATTGTATTCACTTGGCATCAATGTATTTTAACAGACAATACCATAACCCTGCCTAACCTCACGGACAATAGATCTCCAGGCTTTCAAAGCAAATCTGGAAAATGGCACACTAATATTTCAGCTTTTCCTGCTCTCTCTTTCCTCTTCCCTGAAGTTTGCTTGCCCCTTCTTCACCTTTTGTGAATGCAAAGGCTGCTTTCATTGCCTCCATCCAGATAATCTCCATGATACCTGCCTAGCTGTTGAATGGACTTCATTTCTCAAGGCTTTGCCTTTGCCACACATGCTCAGAAGGGTGGCTGCTACCTGGCTGGGTTCGGTACTCTCAGCATCTGCAGATCCCACCATCACCTCACTTATAAATCATCTCTGACTACTGGCTAACAGAACAGAACAAGCAATGCCCCAATCCCACATTTCCTAGGTCTTTTTTAATCACCTTAGCAAATTCTTCCCTTAATCAAAACACAGCGTGTAGAAGCTCAAAGGGCAATGTGTTTTCCGCCATTTCATTCACTAGAAAGCTATACAGTTGCAAAGGACAGTATGAAACAAATCAGCTCTCATGTCACAGAGGAACCAAACCAGGTATTTTTTTCCAATAGATGTCTGCACAAGTTTTGGTAGCTCAGATTGTATAGGGTACCTCTGTTAACACAAAGGATATAGCTCTCTTTTCAACCCATCCTCATAGCTTAGGGCTTTGATGGAAGTCTTTTTTGACAGGAATCTATTCTACTGTGATTCAATAACACTAATCAATGCCTATTGAGAAAAAAATACATTCTCCTCACTGGCAGAAACCAAGAAAAACTAAGACAAGGAGGGGTAATTAGTTGTCAGATGTGGTCTCATTTACCAAAGCATAGGCCTTCCTTGGCTAATTCCCAGGTAGCCAAGTTGCACAAATTCTGTGATCCTCTTCAATAGTTAGTCAAGATGCAGGAGCATCACCACCTTGCAACCTGACTATTATAATCTTCAGTAACAGCTACTTCTGCTGCCTCTTCCCTTGGCAGCTGGTGAGCTCTCTGCTCCCGCAGCAGCCGCCGCTCCTCTCGCCTCTTTAGCCGGTTCTTCTGATGCTCCTCTTGCTTGGAGTACTGGAAACGCTGCAGGAACAGGTCCTTTGCGTATTCATACAGCTGTACATCTAAGAAATTCAGCTCCTCTATCCGTTGCCGCACATCCTCACCTATGTCCACATTGGAGGCCCGCGTAACGTTGAATTGAGTGAATGGGGAAATGAATTTCAGGTTGAATGTCCTCTCAAAGAGATACTGCGTTTTCCTCTGAAATTCCGTGAGCCCAAAGAAGGCCATGTTTTTCAGATTGTTCTTGGCGCTTTGGAGAAGAATCATATTTCTTTCACTCTCATTCATAAAAGTCAGGTTGTAGCATCCCACCAGGCTGAGGTCTGCCAGCATGCGCACCTGGCGGTTGTTGGCTAAGTTGTAGCTACAATCCATGAATTCCTGTAAACTGACTCCAGACCAGTCATCTCCTTCGTAACAGGTAGGCAGCTCATCTGGTGTGGGACTTCTTCCATCGCACATATGAAGGGAAGTTTTCCACGTTGCACCCCTCTGGACATGCTTCCATTCACTCAAGTACCGTGACACCGGATCCCTCAGCATCGTAATGTAATAGAAGTTCCTGAAACATGATTAAGCACAGTTTTAAGATTCAGTGGATTTCACTTCTCTATTCTCCAATAAATCGATTACCAGGTGTCCCCCTTAACTTTTCCCAATGTAACACAGTCATTTTAAAAAGCTTAAAGCTTCACAAATACTGTGGATAAAATACAAGGTAAATTGGGAGAAGGAGACAGAGATCAAAGGAAATAAGCAGCTATCAGAGAAATAGAATTACTTTGACCTATCAACTGTTCAGTGTTAGTTACTTTATGTAGAAGCCAATTAACTGGAGTGTACTCCCCCCTGCTTTGAAATGCAAACCTTCAGTAATAGTAGAAACAGTGGGAAAAGAGCTTTATATAATCTTATCACTTCTGGACTGAGCCATGCATGTCTCACGAGATGCACAAGATGATAATCCACACAGCGCTTGGTCAGAATGTAAGAGAAGCATAAGCAATTTCATGGGAAAGCTGCAAGTGCTAAAAATAACACCATGTGGAAGACTGTCATGAGTCACCTACTTAAGAAGGACCCTACTATTAAAGGGGTTGGAGTGAAGATAATGAGACCCCTAAAATCCATTCTTATGACTTAATTTTAGACAAGTGCCTGACTGAAATTAGTTATAATTATGTAGTACAAAAGCATCTGCTGATATAAAGATTATCATTATACAGCCTTACCTGTCAAGAATACAAAAGAGACACCAAGAAATATTGATTTGAAATAATCAATAAATATAAAATTTGATATAAAGATTATCATTATACAGCCTCACCTGTCATGAATACAAAAGAGACACTAAGAAATATTGATTTGAAATAGAGCAAATAACTGCAGAACTCACATTGTCAGTTCATCTTTTAGTTATTGAATTCAGTTTGTACATCTATTTATGGTAATCTGAAATGGACTGCAATTGAGCGCTTCGAGCAGGCTTTCACAGATTCAAGTCTTTTACTAAGAAATGTTTTATTCAATAACAACTCACCTGAATTACAGAGTGATACCAGAAAGACAAAGCAAAACCAAAATACTTATGATTTCTGACAGCTAGAATAACCAGCAGAAGATTCATGACTAAAATTAACACACAGTCTGGTACAAAAATAGGCTCGTGAGCTTGCATGACTCATCTGACTGCAAACAATACATTAATAAATCATGAGCCTTAAGATTTCCTAAGAAAGGTCTGATCTCAGTACTTTTTCTTGAGTCTAGAGAAGGATAAATCAAGTAAGCAGGAGGAAAGCTTGCTGACAACAAGTTAGCCTGTAAACAAGCCCACACTTTGTGTTGGCCATCTCATACAAGGGCTAGCTGCAGTTAAATGAAAAATCTCAAAATTTGTAACAATCTCCAAACAAATTATCTTTCCTTCCCAGGTATCACCCATTTCCTGCCACTAAAGATTCCCTAATCTTTCTACTCCATTTGTCCTAAAAATAGATACTCCTAAAAAATGCAGATACATTCCCCAGTTCAGACCAAGCAAAAGAAAACAGGGCTGAATGCTCCGTCCTTATTCAGTCTGAGGTTCATATATAAAGTATATGTACACTTTATATATATATATATAGTATAGTTTCTGGAATAAGGTTATGAGGCCAAACTACATACTATGTTCTGCTGCAGGGTCATTTTTTGAACTACTATCTAATGGAAACATCTGTTTCAAGAATTACGTTGTAGCTGAAGGGCTACAGGTGAAAGGATATAAACTAGGGAGGGCCATTTGGAAGCCATCACTTGTGTTAGCATCAGATGATACTCTGAAGGATATTTCCAAACTAACTCGTTTGGAGCTTGGGTTTCCTTGCTGCTGTTCACACTTGACCAAACTGCACTACAACTGTTTTGATCCACTTCAGTTACTTACACAGCCCATACCAACAGTGAACCCAAGGATCGTGCAACCATTCATTCAGACACTTCTAAAATCCCTTTTGTACTCCTGCAGAACAGGAAGTATCAGAAACCCTCTTGTGTCCTCTGCAGTACAGTTCCACTACAAAAAGCACTACCTTTAAGCACTTCAAGCACAGCTTTCCTTTCTTAAACTGGATGCTCATCTTGGCTCTGACTTGTATATATGAAAGCACATTAAGAATTGCTTTCCAACTAGCAAAAAGTGGGACAAAAGTGGATGCATTTTGCTAGTGTTGTGCAGATAAAGCAGCCCAACCCTCAAAAGCCCATCAGCTTTTGGCATAAGACACTTGTTGGAGCATACAGCAGGCATTGAGACGGTTGTGACAGAAAATGATTGAAGCTCCCAGGGAGCAGAAATGAAAAAAATGATGGACAAAGATTCAGAAGCAGTTCCCAATATCTACATTGACAGAGACATGGTGTTGGCTTCATCCTCATAATGCTGCCCCTCCCCTCTTTGGATAATTTTTGATGTTCATATGTGGCAGCAGATAGGTTTAAAAGTTGCTCTTGACAATTATTTCTACCTCTAATAATAGTTCTGTCTTTCCTCACCCATCTCCAGCAGACCCAGTCAGGCATGACACAGAGCAACAACAATTAACAAAAATACCTATTTTTGCATCAATCATTTCCATTTCATGCCTGGATATGTAAATGTGTCTGATGGGCAATAAACAAGAGTATAAAGCAAATGCAGGGAAATGAGAACAGCACATCTTTGTATAACATCTGCAGCTTCCCTTATGCAGACTGGGAGAGAAACTTTTGCCAGTCTGTTGCTGCTACTCCCTGTGACTACCTTAGGTCTGTATCTGTTTTCACTATCCTGATCTATTTGCTTCTGGTTTGTGTTTCTTTCAGAGAGTTGCCTTCTTGTGTTATCAACTGGATGGCTTCTTCATCTGGTAGACAGCCCTTAACAGTAGCCTGATGCACGTTTAGTTTCTCAGGTGCTAATAACTAAGAGCACAGCTATCCCCGTCTCATTGAAAGTTTACAGCCTTCTATTTAACCTTTTGCTCATGACTCTCCATCACTGTTTTAACCAATCTGAGGTTGCAAGACCTTAAGATTTCTTCCACCTGACCTGGGCACTGTCCAGATGATGCTGCTGTAACACTACACAGAGGACTGGGGGATGCTGTAAAGCAGCTGTGGACAATTTTTTTCTTTTCGGGAAAAGGATGTCATGCCTCTACAATGAGAATATATAGGGCATGCACATTTGCTTCAGTTGGAAAATGATAAAAATTATCTTAGGAAATCTTTTAAAATGTTGACATTTATGGTTTAAATATAGCAGTGCTCAGTGCCTAATACAGTGTTCCCACTAGGAATAGCTCAGGAGTCAGCTCACAATAAAGACAAGAAGCCACTCATAAAAATATGAAACTGGAGATGACCTTCAGTCTCTCTTTTCATCACTGTTCAGTAAAAGAACATCAAGTCAGCTATATACTGAACATGCCTGTTCACATCTGAATACAGATGTGCACTTGTTCTCACCAGTGTAAACGACCCCTCCTTGTGTCACCCATGCTCACGCTTACATGGCTATGTTAAACTCCACAGCTACCCACTGTAGGAAATACTCAGCAAAGAATTAAGTAATAACATCTGTAACCCTCTTTCACAAAGCAAACTCATCACAGATTTATTGGCTTCATTTCAACAGATGCCTATCACTGACTATTCAAACTGCTGTCACAGACAGCCTCGGTTCTTAAAGGCTAGCCAAGCTCAATATGCTGGCCTATCAGTGAGAAGATGCTTTACACAAAACATTCCAAATAATTTTAAAACCATATAAATTATACCTTTATATAATCTATATCTATATTTATGTCTGCATATTAGCATTTGAGTGCATGTGTGTGTGCAAAAATTTGCACTGGAATCTGGCCATAAGCTGCAGTTATCAACGAAAGAAAAATCACAGTAACTGCATAGCGTGTATTTGCCAATGCATCTTGTGGCTGTCTATACAAACATTAGACATATATGTACAGTTCTGATTACCTTTCAAACAACACCAGTCCACTAGTCATGGTGTTAGCTCCTCCTGAAAGGGAACTTTATACAACTTCCCCAGATCAATCAATCCCCTTTCGAGCATAATGTACTGCAATCAGTGGGTTATTGAAGTTGCCACTATGGGACAGTTGATTTTTTGGACACATGCTAAGCACCATGATGGTCACAGCAAGGGCCTGATGATCCATGCAAGGGCCCAAACAAGCACTGGTGTGAAGCATTAGGCTGCACACTACACTATAATTGAAAAGCACCTGGGAATTCAGAAGGCTCTAGTCCTACTCGCATGAAATCCAGTGTTTTCATCAACATTAGTCAAAGAAAACCTTTAATTAATAGGCCAGCTAAAATGAGCTTCTAGTTATAACCTAAGAACATGTATTTCTTTCACATTATAAGGTGTTTTAATACCTTATATTTAATACTTTAATAATTTAATACTCTAATCTTACATTAATCCTTCAATAACATTGGTCTGGTTTGGAAACTGATTTCAGAGGAGCAGACTCTGCTATTAGCAGAGGTGATTCCCAAACCAGGGCATTTTGCTTCTTCTATCACCATGGAACAGATATCCCAGCTGAGGGAGGTTTACTAAATACATGAAGGATCACCACACATAGAGAACAAAAACATTCTGTAGGGCCTCCTGGGAAGAAGGATGAATAGCATCTTCATAAAAAGAGAACAGCACACTTACAGCAACTGATAGTAGAGAGAGGAATATCTGAGGTGGAGAAAAAGAGTCACTGGAGAATATTTTGGTAGATACAAACAGATGGAAGAAAGAAGAATCAAAACGACTGAAAAACCCAGGTGCATCATAAAACCATCCACGTTCTGCTTCTTCCTGGTAGCAGGGAAAATAAAAGCCCTGGCGAAGTCTATAACCCAAGTTGAGACAAGTAGCTAGCAGCTTTAAGGCTGGAAGTGAGTGTGCACCCAAAGAAAGGTCTGAAATACCCAGTAAATCCAGCCTAGCAGCACGTTTCTGCTAATGACAAGATGCTGTGGCAAGAAAAATGTTTGATAAGGATCTGCATTATGTGAAAAAAAGTCTTATGCTTCTCAGTTTTATCCTGAAGCCCAAGTTCTCAGGGGCAGTAACAGAGTTAACCACTGATCAGCAACCTCTCATCAGGCAAAGCATCACCAGTATGGGCAATGGTGAAGAGAATCATAGAATCATTTAGGTTGGAAAAGACCTTTAAGGTCATTGAGTCCAACTGTTAACCCAGCACTGCCAAGTCCACCACTAACATGTCCCCAAGTGCCACATCTACACATCCTCCAAATAGAGTAAACAAATAGAATAAAAATAAGGAGAATGCAATACATGAACAATTAGGGAATAAGAGCATGCAAAAGGGATGGTAGGGGGAGGTAGAAGGCAAAGAAACATTGTTGGGCTGATCCAAACTGGTCAAAGTCATTCTAGAGTAATGCAGATGTATCAGCACATGGCTGGCGGCATTATTGTGCAGTGTGACACTGCATTTACATTGTGCCTAATTTACAGATAACCTGCCCAACGTAACAGGAACTGACTGTATACTTCTTATTCAGAACAACAGTACTGTTACAAAAAGCTAGGAAACAGTGCACAAACTACAGACATGTCCATCGGGCTGCAGGAAGCATTATACAGCTCATCCACCAAGCCAGACAGATAAACTCTATCCAGCCCACAAACTTTTGCCAAGATTATGTAGCAACAGCAGATAGATTTAAGCTTAGCATCTGCCACAGGATGCCAGTGATGGGAATGCTTTTCTAAGGCATCTTTAAGAGAGTTTGTGGCCCTAATACAATTAGCTGTCCTTTCAAGTTGTCATGATGTCCTGTCAAGTTGTCATGTCTTTGCAAGTCTTTGACTGAAAGAATAGCAAACACCATTAAGAACTCAATGTTTATCCACCCTTACCACATGCATCACCCATTCAGCATGTAGAAAAAAAACTTAAAGGGCTGTTTTCTCAGAGGATCTGAGTACCCACCTCTTCTTTTGTTCATAACTGAACAATGAGCACTTTGCCTAATTAAAACAGTGGCTGTAACGTCCTGTAGATACTCCATATTGAAAGAGACTTGCCATTGACTTCAGCACCATTAAATAGAATGAAAAACCAAACCAGCTTGCATTTTGAGGTACAAAATAATAAAATTTTAGATATGCCTCACTATTCCTCTGAGATTTTGTCCCATGGCTCTGAATCCAACCAGCAAAAAACCTTTCCACTGTTTCCCATTTCCAAATTGGCCACAAGCTTCTGTGATTAACTACCGTTCTCGTTATCCCAGTGATATACAGTGCAGCTACACCTGGTAAGACATGCCTGCTCAGAGAAGGGACTAGATACTACTTCCAGGCTAAGAGATCTAAATGCAGCGGTCTATGCAGTGAAGCTACACATCTAAGCAACCTCTGAAGCCAGCGAGGAGCTGCTCAGCATAGGCAGTGGTGTGTGTCTGCAGAGCAGTACAGCTGGCCAAGGGTAGGTGCCAGCTCTGGCATGAGCTGTATCACTTCAAAGGCTTCCTATGCATTGCACTGTGCACCTTGACCACAACAGCAGCTTAAGATACCTGCTAACCTGGAGATACCTATATTGTAGGTGTCTCTATCTGTAAGGTGAACCCCATGCCTGGAGTCAAAGCCCTCTGCCTGAATAAACATATTCGCAGAATGCAAACTTGAGGCCAACCTCAAAAACTGACGAGTAACAACATTTTGTAATGAGAGAGAAGCAACTACAGAGAACCTCCATTCTGTGACTTTTTGTATCTATGATATATCCAACAGTTATGTTAGGATATGAGACATCAGTTTGATAGGTGGACTACTGGTGGATAAAGAACAGGCTGGATGGCCGAATGCAAAGAGTTGTGCTCAATGGCTCAATGTC
>JAOEHX010014412.1:0-45025 GCA_025448015.1 Bolborhynchus lineola | reverse complement strand
TGATGGAAGAAGAGTACATCTTCTGGTGAAATTCCGTGTTTTCTGCGATATAGTACGTCTCTGGAGCTCATGACTCAAGTGTCACAGACAGCCTTCTGTCACGCTGTAACATTCACAGAGTGTGCCCACAGCAATCAGTGTACCTGACATAGCTGAGATGCAATCTTGAAAAATCTCTCTGACATGCATGATTTTGTGTGATTATTTGTACATAAATGCACAAAGTAAAGGTTGTGGGGTTTTTTTCTGTACTTCTAATTGAGGTTTCTAATTCTGTCTTTAACAGTAGTTTTCCTAGATTATAAAATCGCAAACTGATCTGCACAGATATTACTCATGCTACACGAAAAGGAGGGGATGAACTTCATGAAATAAAGACAAAGATAATTCTACCCAGCTGCCATGGTGTACATCTCATAAGTATGTGAATGGTATCTATTCATCATCTTTATTTTCTAAGCAGGTAGAGAAAAACAGACCTTAGAGAACATCTCTCAGCTGAGACTGAACCCTTAGATTTATTTTAATCATGAAAATCTGACAGACACTATCTGACAGTAAGTGCAAGTCAGACTGGAAAAGGAAGTGATGCACTTTTCTGAATGAAGATTCAAACTTCTATCTGGCATCTTTCAGATTCAAATGGCCAAATTTTGCATTACTGCATCACACACATTTCTATTATCTGTAGAAATATGAAATATTTAGAAAATGGGAAGGCAAATTCATATTCTGTTCTTTTTCATTGCCATTTCATTCTAAAGAATGGCAGACTTTAATAGACATCAAGGCTAAATTTTTGTGGGGAATAGGTAAATTTTATTCCATATATTAACCAGGCATTTAGCATGATTTACAATTATCACAACCCAAAAATCTGTCTCCTTGCTTTGGAATGGATTTTATCATAGATTCTTCGAGCTATAAGATCAAAACCCATCCTTACTTTCTCTGTTAGATGATTCGTTTCCCCACACTGTTCTCCAAAGAAGCACCAGCTGCCTCTGCCAAGTGCAGACTGTTCTTGGATAGCAAATACCTTTCACAGTTCCTTGCTCGTTGTTCTCAAATTACTAATAAGTATCATATACAGTTTTTTTTATACTTCAGTTATATTTCACATACTAAACTTGCCACATTCGTATTTGCACACCGTTGTCTACAGTTTAAAGATAGAAAATGGTCTTTAATGTCCGTAAGTTGTCAAATCAGCACTGGAGTATTTTAGACAAGTATCAGAAACATTTGCAGAACCTGCTTCTGCATTTTACTAAACTTAGGCTACTCAATAACCTATTAAATACTGAATTAGATTTATTGCTTACACTTCTCTATTTTGGCTGATGTAAAAGGAAAACTATACCACCAATTCCTTATAAGCATGAATGAGAGTTTAGAGAATTAGGAGAGATAAGAAGCTTCTTGCCAGATTGTAAGAAGCTGCTACATTTGACCCTGTTAGGAAGGCGAGAGAAATGCATATAATTAAGCTTTACTAAACTTAAAAATTTCAGAAAATAGCTGTTTGACTGGAATATTCTCTTGACCAATGAAGCCAAGTAAAGTACTTCGCAAAAGCCGCTTCCTGATGATAAATTAGAGTAATCATGAAAAGAAGGTACATTTTTAAAGTAATGTCATTGCTTAAAAAAAAAAGTTATTACTGCTGAGTAGTTAATCATGAGAAATTCAAGCTCCAAGGGAAAAACAACATGGCATAACAAAAAAGAAACACAGATGTGATGATGAGACTCTTTCATATTATTGTGATAAAAATTAGGCACAGTCAGCACCATGCCTCAGCACATGGCTGAACTCACCTAGCTTTCACTGTGGTGAAACTAATACGCCCTTCTACACTGCTTTTATCTCAGGACAGCTTCTGTGTGTAAGTTAATTCACACAAGAAATATTTCACAACAAAGAGAAACCTTTGATTCAGCTTCTAGATGATTGTGTCAAAGGGCTTGTACTCAGAAACACTTCTGCATTCTCTAGTTTATCTCTTATCAGGATTCATTCGTATGGCATGGAGAATAGTACAATTTTAAACTGTGTCCTTGCTATGGAAACATAGCTAATGGAGGCTGAGGACCACTAAGTCACAATATCTGTTCTAAATACAGCCAAGCTAACACCAGTGGTTTCCAAACTGTGAGTTCTTATGCCATCCAAACTAAGAAAATCTATGAATGCATTTAACAGACTGTAGGAATTCACACTGTTCCAAATAAACTGTTGTTAGGTTCTACAGTGAATAACTTGGTTAACATTCTTTCAGCAAATTTTGAGATGAGATTTAACAGATCATGCTACAAGCGAATGTTGCTCTATGTTTATCTACCACACTGCATACAAATACATTAGCAGGCCACTACAAGTTTCTTCTTACATCCCTCTGTCAGATTCAAGCATGTCCTTATATTTAGGTCTCCAAAGTGAAAAAATACATGGACCAACGTACAGCAACATGCGCTTTCAGGAATACCACACAAGTTCTCTTCAAAACCAGATCAAGAAATCTCAAATTTAAAACTCTATCATCATCCACAGTATCCAAACCTTGCTCTCACATTTTCCAAGTACACATGGGCAACGTCTTGAGTGAACCCTTGCTCTTTTTTGTTTGCTTGAGCAACACTTTATTTTAGCTCAATTTAAGATTTCCATAAACTGCTCATTTGATCCTATTTGTCCTTTGTTGGGATGGCTGGTGAGGATGACCAGAATTTAGCAACACACTAATCAGCTACTTTTATCCTTCAATTGTATATACATTCAATTTCCACTGCTAAAATAGAAGGCAACCTTTTTGGTTTTCTCCTTTTCTTCTTCTGCTTCCTAGTAATCTCCCTTTCATGAAAAGAGGGTTCAGATTGCCATTCCTATGCTGGTAATTCCCCCGTTCTCCAAGAAGCAAAGGTAATTATCTATTACAACTCCCTTGGATCAATCCACTGTACTAGTCCCATCAAACCAGAGAGGTCTTCTTTAAAATTAGATGTATCCGGTCCTAATTTAACCTGTCAGTAAAAAAGAACCCCCAGTAAACAGATGTAACAGGTGATTAACAAAGAGAAGCCTAGCCTTTAATGGCTTTAAGAATAGGCTCTTCTTGACTCTTGAATGCTTAAATTCCTCTAATTAAGCTTTTTTTTCCTGTAGACATCTATAAACAGCCAGTGAAATAAATGTATGTGTGCACACACACCTCTGATTATTCAAAACCAAAGTAATTTCTGCTTCAAATTTGAGAATGCGACTGCAAACTACACTAATACTAAGTTTAGCTGAATGCAATGCTTCTTTACAGAAACACGCAGAACTATCTGATTTGATGTAATATCATAAATGGTATAATTCTCAGTGTACTCCATACCAGTTTGGCATGTGGCTAAAAAAGATGTATCTCAGAACTGTACAGAACCCTGAAAAATTAAGTACTTTAAAATAAATCAATATGTTATTACATAAAAGAGTGACAGTAATGGAGTCATCTGTAACTGCAGCCATTTCCATGACACTTGCATTTACAGTTAACCTCACTGTCTCATATTGCCTACCTTCTTAATGATAACCTAGAATGGAAGTCAGATAAATGGAGTTTTGCAAAGCTTTATGCATTGACCTTACTCTGCTTCCCCAGAAGTCAATAGTTGTGAAAGTGAAAGTGGAGTTAGTGTGCATAGTTTTGAAAAGCTGGTCTTAAGCACATACAGAAGAAGGAATCCCTAAGGAACAGGCATGACCTCATGCTCTACCATCAACACTCCGCAGCTTCAACTCCTGAGCAAATCCGGTCTCCTCTGATTTCCCTGTAAAATATGAGTACTCATTCACTATGATAATTGAGTTCCCTTGCTGTAGTCACTAAAAGTAGGTAATAGAACAAGTTAAAAGTAGGTAATAGAACAAGTTAAAAGCAGATAATGAGACTTCATCTGGAACTTCAATAATTTACTAAAATACTTCCATTACCGTCTTCACTCTCTGCTTGACATTCAGTACTTGCGATCACGCAAAGACTTGGTTTCAGATAAAACTCCAAACAAATCATCTTCTGTAAAGCAATATTAAACTTTTGCCACTGAACAAAGAAATAAAATGAGATGTCAAAGCACAGTGAAGGACAGATGATTCTAAAATTTTAACCTATGAGATTTTGTAGCTAAAATTAATACAGCAAGATAAGATGGAAGAAACCAGTAGCAGAGACTACCACACTGATTTCAAGGCATGTGCACTAACGCCGACAAGCAAGAAAGTAATCTAGAGAAGGGCACTGGGGGAGGAAAAAAAGATATATCCTTAGAATTAACCAATAATGAAAGAAAACTGGACATAATGAAAATGAACCTTCATTAGTACAATTTTCCAAAATATCTTTTCTTTTTGTGTTAAATTACAAGCCATACATCAAAGTGAGAAATTGACTGCTTGGTTTTCTGCTAAAGAGCTGCAGATTGCTTCTGAATGAAGAAAATTGTGTGGGACTGCACTGCACTTGTAAAGGTTAGCAAGACCCTTTATGCTCTGATAATGTCTGCTTTCATTTCCTAGGGCTTCTTCTTTTTCCCTTGTAGTTTTCCTACAGTGCAAAGCTGTGAACAAATATAATGCAATACAATGTATAGTATCGCAAAGTTGTCTTTATAGAGTATCATTCTACTTCTTTGTTACTGTACCTTTTCCTCGGTCTTTTATTTAGACAATAAAGGCATGTTATTTCTTTAAACTAGAAGAAAACAAATGAGATGAAGCATCAAAAAATAACTGTACCTTAGAACAAATTCAAGATGGGGCCTTGAAGAAATAAAAATTAGCCAAATAATTAACAGTAATAATATGAGTTCTTCTTTAAGGTTTACCAGAACACAAAACAACCAGAAGTAATTTTATGTCAAATTATCCTAATAGAAACTAGATTATAATATAGTTTGGGGTTTGTTTTTTCTACTCCTTAAATCTCACATGTATCAGGACTACTCTGGAAAGCTCACACTTGAAACCTCTCTCGTATCACTGTATAAGAGCAGCTTTACCGTATTGCGCAAACATAGGTAAACCCCGACATGAGAGGAGCTGCTCTTATGCTGAAAATAAAGTTCAGCTGTCAGATGCTAATTAGAATGTGAAATCCTTCTGAACATCACAATAAATGTGTTAATTATTATCTCATGGGATAGTAGTTTATGAGATTTGGGATGTCTAAATCCAATAACAGTAAAAGAACAATAGACTATTTTGATAAAAAGCAGAACTGCTTTACATTGGAATTTAATTTGTTTTCCTGCATCATTCTCGCTCTACACAGGAAGGATAAAGTAAAAATTACTTAGCACACACCAAAATACCTGGACTTCACCTAAAGTTGTGCAAGCCAACAAGTTTCTTCTGCTTTTCTCTGACATTTTAGGAGTTTCTAGATTTAATTTGGATAAAACCATCCCGCTCAAATTGCCCATTTCCCATCTTCCTATTCACCACGCTTTCAAATCCTACTCCTACATTTTGCATAAGGATGCAACTGTGCTGCTCAGTCTTCGAAACGTTTACAGGAATGGAAATAGGCAATCAAATACAATATTCTCTATTTACATCCCATCTCGGAATTAGTGTACCAACAAATTATCATTCTTAGTCAAGTTTTTCCAAAAGCAGTCCTGGTGGCATAATCCAAAAGGAACGTGAGCTCTTTGAAACCATTAACTCAGTTTAAGCTTTGATAGTAGTACTTCTATCTAGCATTTTCTGAAACTAAGTCACTAGTGGACTGCTTCTCCCAAAATGTTTTGCTGCAAGTTACTAACAGCAATACAGGAATATAGCTCAAGACTACATTGGCTCTGACTTCTCTTACAGCACTGTGTGAACTTTGTCCTGTAATGGAGGGTGGCCAAAGAGATACCCTGAACTGGTTGAGCTGAAGAGTGAGGTCAGAATGCAAAGCGAATGGCATTAGGTTAGATGCTATCAAAGGAAATAAAAACATGCATGTTGCTACCTGCAAACAAGAAAGCAATACTATCCACGCTGCCTGAAGACATTTCACGCTTTCTCCTCAGGCACAGTTTTTTGGATTCCTGGAATGTATCAGGATCCACCGCATGTTGTCTGCTGGCAGTATGGGGGCATCTGCTGATACAGTAAATACATGCTCTCCAAAATCTTCGTTCTTTTCTTCTTTGTAAATATATTGGCAACAAATTTTAGGCCCACATAAGCAAGCAGAATGAATGCACCTGAATCTTTATCAGCTTATAAAGGAGATTAATCAGACTGATGGAAATACACGCATAAAAATGAGATAATGATGAAAAAGTACCTCAAAGGTAAGAAATATGTTCATTACAACATACCATATAAAATGTTTATTCTACAAAAAATAAGGGAAAAAATCAGAGAATTTAAATTTTCTTTACACCGTAAAGTTTACTAAAATTTCAAACAACTTGTAACAGAATACATGGAATAAGCACCTAAAAACAGAGTCAATGGAGTTGAAAGTATCCTAGCACAATACTTCTACTCACTCTGAAAACTCCTCTCTATGTGATCTATCATCTAATTACCTCAGCTATTTCTGACAGAGTACATATGCCTATAGTGCTGAAGGTCATAACTTCAAAATCTTCTCAGCTGTGTGAGCCCTAGTATTTAAAATTACTTTTTTAGATATCCGAAACCATCTTACTTAGCTTTAGCTATCTAAAAGCTTAGCGTTCATATAGTCTCCCCCTGCAGTACATAGAGGAAACACTGTTAGTGACTGATTCAAGATTACACTTGGTATTTGAGACAGCTATAGCAGATGATTCCCCAGGTAGGTCTCTTCCTTCACCTGCTACAGAAAAAATGGATTCCTACCTAAAGCCTTCATAAAAAGATGGTATTTCTGCTGCCTTTATAGGCATTCAAAATGGAATTTATAATCACTTGGAAGAAATCACTGTGAGATCCTAATATCTGTCTTCAACATCAAGCATTACACAACCTGAAATGAGTAATAAGGCTGTATGTGCTGGGCTTATTCTCTCTCACCAAGCTTGTGCTTCAGCTCACTGACAGTTGAGGCCTGATACAACATATTTACTGATCCAGTATGTCAGCCAATCTGTTCTGATTTTGCAAAAGAGAATTAAGTAACCCAAAGATAGTAAAAAGAAAAGGAAAACAGTACCTCATCCCTTTCCAGCATTTTTGCTACTAAAATATGTACAAAATTTTGGCTTGTATCAGTGTGAGTGATTTGGTACAATCCCAGCCTTGGTGAGACCACATCTACACCTGAAGATGATCCACGCACTTCACAAGCACACCATGGCGTACAACCAAGGCAGTCCTGAATTAGAGCTCTGCCTTTCACTAAGAAAATCCCATTCATCCTCAACAAGACTCCACAATGAAGGGCTAAGAAATCCATTTTTTCTCAGTTTTCTCTGTCATTTACTTAAAGTGGTGCTCCATTTTCATCCATCTGGTTTTGTATATCCTCTCAAAATTTTATTCCTTCTCACTATCCTCTTCTGGAGGTTACATCTGGTGTAGTGCTGACCTGTAAGGTTTTGCAGTTTACATTTCTCCCTGTAATTCAGTGGTTCCAGGTTGATCCAACTGTAATGATTTAAGCTGGCTCAACCAGTCTCCATTTCAAAACTAAAATTGCTATTAAGCTTTTCTGACCTTTTTTCTTTTTCTTCCAATCTCCAGCCACAGCATAGCTAAGGCAAAAACAATTACAAGAAAAAGGAAAATCCATACAAAGCCTACAACCACACACAAGTCATGGAACAGAAAGAGAATCCCTGTAGAATGTTACAATACATTCAGTTCTGAATTCTCATCACATAAGATTGTTTTGACCAGTAGTGGAACATCCTGCTCAAGCTCCTCACTCCCTGCCCTACCAAGGTCAGGATCAGATGTGTTTTGGTGCCAGATAAAACCAGAACAGACTAATAACTCTTTTATCTTAAAAAAAAAAATGACAAATCATGAACTACTATGCAAAATTAGCTTATGGTAACTTTTAGGTCATCGTATCCAACTTGATTCCTTCACTCATGGAACCTAGTAGTTCAGAAGTGAATAAACTGACAGTAATTAGCAAGAAACTTTTTCCTCTGGAAATAATCCACAAAATAGTTACACTGAAACCAGTCCCAGAACTACGGAACTCCTTTGTTAAACAGATTTACCCATAAGGTTGTGGCATCCATTGGTAAATTCTGATTCATTAACAGAATATTCTGGATTTGAATATGAAAGAATTGCACCTAAATTTTAAATTATATTTTAGATCAGATAAGAAACGACTGAATTCAAGGTTCACATTTCAGCACACAGAGTTCTAAACTAAATACCTCCATTAAATACAGATCTACATTCTTGACTTGAAGTCTTTAAACTTGCCTGATGGAAAATAAAGAATAAGTGGCATTTTTCATCAGGATTTTATCTTGATAAAAAGTCCTTTTTGCAGATATATTTGTTATTCATTATGTTCCTGTAACAACTTCTGCATCTTAAATGTTATCAAACCCTGGCAGAATCTTTTCATCTTAATAATATAAAAGTAGACTTTATGCTCTCAACCCTATTCTGTCCAGATTATCAATAGGAAAGGTTTGACTGACACAGGGAAGGGGAAACCAATTCAGATTAAATCTGAGAGGTTTTATTTGGGCTGGTTTCACAAGGAGAAAAGGTTATCTACCTATTCTGACAAATGTCAGACATTTCTGGCCACTATTTTTTATATAGACTATTATTTTCAGGAAAAAGCTTAGGTGCCTTCAAATAAGTTGTGCATTTCTGGTTTTGATGAATACCTTCAGTTTATCAAGCAGCCAGTTTCTGTCTTCCACTTTTTTTTCAAAGGGAACAACAGTGAACAAGTTATTCAGGCCCCCCCCAAACTGACATGTTTGACATTACCCAAACCAACTACAAGGGATTTCATCAAAACACATAAAACAGCAATTGCTTTTTACTGTTTTTGATTTCATTTCTACCTAATGTCCACTCTAACTGTACCCAGTTTTTGGAAGGTAGTGATTCAACCCTTTCTATAGGAATTTTCCATGCTCTTTCAACAATCATTTTCCTATTAGAGAACAGATAAATGTCAGTTGCACCTACAGAAAAATTTGTAAACACTGTACTACATACAGTACAACCCTGTATTATTACAAACTACACTCTGGGTTTTATATTACTCAAAATAACTTCATTATAAATACATCTAATGTAAAGACAAGTATCACTCATAAGTAATAAACAATGAACAACCGGATAAAATTTCTGTTACAGCTACATTTTGGACTTCAAACAGCTTACGGCTCTCAATGCAGTTTTCCCTTTCTTTGTTCCAAAATGTACATTTTCATTCATTTCAATGCAGAACTGAAACCCAGGAAGCTAAGTCTTAAAGACAAGATCAAAAGATGCCACGAGTCTGATCTTTTTCAATTGACTTACGAGTCACAGAACAGGATACAAGTACTTGTCATATGAAATCCTTCTTGCTACCAAAAATTCCAGTGCATATAGCATGTATTTGCACTGGTTCTGCACCCAGCACTGAACCACTTCAAACTATTAAGCAGAATTTGAGGATCCAGGCTACTTCACACCTTCCATCAAATGGAGAAATAGCTGTAAAAAAAAACCCAAAAAAAGTACTTCTCAAAAAAAAAAAAAAAACCCAAGCAAAAAACCAGACCAAAGACCAACCCAACTATTCAAGTTATCATATCAGAGCTGCCTTTTAGGCTATCTCAAAGCTTCAAAATCTTCTTGACCTTTTGAACAGGCACTTTAACAAAAACCTATTTGCAAGCAAGAATTATGTCCTGTCCCATGTTTGTGAATTTCTCCTTAAAGGGAATTTCTTTTCACCTGTTCTCCTGATCCGTGTAGTAACTTCACTGAGAGAGAATGAATTACTTTACATGAGCCATCAGTGTACACACCAAGATTTTTAGGACTTGATAAACTATATGCTTTGAGCAACCTAGTCTACTGGAAGGTGTCCCAGTCCATGGCTGGGAGGTTGAAACTAGATGGGCTTTAAGGTCCCTTCCAATCAAACCATTCTGTGCTTTTAAAAACTATTCTTTCCCTCCACCCCACCCTTTTAAATACAAATATGCGTATTCCTAAAGGGACTTTACATGACACAGGAAACAGTTTTAACTTTGAACAAAAAAACCTTCTTTGTAGTATTCTCTATTTGGCCAGTGAGAAAGAACAAACCCTTCTGATATGTACAAATCGATTACACATGCTGATTCTGTTTGTGGTATAAGTATACAGACTGCACTCAAGTACTGAAAGCCCTCTGAAAAGAAAACTCCAAAGGGACTTTGTTTTTTTTGTGATAAAATTTTAGATTCTCCCATCTATCTCAAGAAGAATTATGTTCTTCATGAGTAATATTATTGCAGTTCATTCTGTGAAACTCCACAGTTATCATATCCTCATGTGAATTTAATAAAGCTTAGCCTTAGACTGTTCTTGAACAGCAGCCAAGCATTTGATTTGTTCTATTTCATTTTATTCATTTATGTGCATCTTGCTACCATCTGGAATCACAAAAACAAACAGTTCAAGCAGTTAATGTGTTAAAAAGGGGCAATAAAATAATGAAATATTTTCTTCCAAATCCCTCCCCTCCTTTACCCTGTTTCTTTCATATCCATTTCAGAACTCATGTTCCCATTTCCTAATTCCGAAAAGACTTTCTGTTAAGAGGATTGTCAGGACAGATGTTGGAATCCTTACACAACTGAGCACGTGCTGTCTTACCCAAGTTCAGTGTTTCAAAGCCAGAATACTGTAACTACTAAATCATGCTTGGTAGCTGAATGTAAACAGATAATTGCACCATTGTACATCTTGCACACAGAAAACATCAGAAGAATATTTTCTCCCTCCAACTGCGTTTTCTTTTTTATTTGTTATTGACAGAATTATTCCATCATTTCTATCTGCTTTTAATATCTAACCTTCATGATAAGTTTCTGAACAGGAGTGGTTCACTCATTACTTTGAGTGAAACAATCATGACTATTGTCAACTTATCAGTGTTTTCACTAGTAGAAGCAGATGGAATTCAATTGAAAACTCACAACATATTTATAAAATAAAGACAAATACAAAAGTTGATGAGCTGTACAAAGGAGCAAAAAACAGTGTTCTTGTGGGCTCTACCCTAAAAATCCATTTGAATAGATATATTTAAAATATTTCCACCTATAAGTAAATTTAATTCATTTGGATATTTGCGCTTAAAAAGTGGATCCATAAAAGCAATTAATATTCTGATTTCCACTGAGACAATTCTATACTTGAGAATCCAGAATTATTAAATATCTGTATTGACACAGAATCATAAAATAGTTAGGGATGGAAAGGACTTTAAGATCATCTAGTTCCATCCCCCTGCCATGGGCATAGGAATATATTAATCTCAGAATTCCAAGAGGACTCCAGAAGTAGGCTAAATAGGAAAGAGTATTTTATTGAGAGTATTGATATGGCAGAGTCAAATTCTCCAAAATATGATTGGTTTTCAGCATTAGTTTAAAATTCATTTACAATTAGCATCAATACGGAGCCACACAAAAGAAACAGCATGAGGATACAATATACTACTGCATTCATTTAAACAGAAAGACTGGAAAAGACATGAAGGCTGAACAAGATGAAGGCATGTTTAGTGAAGTACGATGAGACAGCTGAAGACTGTTCAATACCTAGACATTAAAAGAAAGATGGAGATACAGACAGAAATAAGATTAAGTAAATAACTTATTTCTGCTACAGCTTCCTTATGTGAAGCAGTTCAGTTTTCTCATTCAAAACAAAGCAATTTTCGAGATAAGAAGGCAGGACAGATGACCAACCACCTGAGCATGGGAGGGTCTCACTAGAGCTGACTAGAAATTTTCACCTTATTCCATCTTAACTTTTTCAAATGGGATGCCAAGAAACAACCTTCTTCTTTGAAAGCTCACAATACAATCACTAGAAGTACAATCAGGCACATACGCTCTCTGGGATACAATGCACACTTTTGTCAAAGAAACAGAGAGATGTCTGAAAGAAAATGAATGACTTAACTACCTTAATGACTTCTGTTCAAAACAGACTTTGTTAGATTTTCTCTAAGGCACCAGAAAAGGTTTCACTGGTATTCAAGGACTTCATATCAATCTGTAAAGTATGTACATGCTCTTTCAACAGAAATTAAACACAACATGGGAAATTCCAACAAAGACAAAGAAAAGCTTTCCATCATGGGGGTAGTCAAATCGGAACTAGTTTTTAGAAAGATTTTGGAATCTCCACCCTGAGATATTCTGAAGTCAACTGAAGGATGTCCAGAGCAAACTGTACAACAGCCAAAGAACCCAGAAATTATTACCTTTTGAGGCAGTAACTTTGAAGGAAGCCTCAAGCCTAATGTGTTCCAAATTAGTGGGTTTGATGATTATCCCATGTGTGAGTAAACACCAATCTATTTATCCATGTTTTTAATTACACACAATGTCATTTTGCTAGATTAAAATAAAAATCTACTTTGGGCCATTCAAAAAAGGCATTCAGCCATGCTACTACACAGCAATAAATATCTTCAAATACTCCCTTATAGAGAAAATAAGAATTTTTAGTGTATTAGGAAATTATCTTCTTTTTGTGTGTGTATTTATGTGCGACAGAGTCCTATGATATATAAAGAGTTTAAAATGTAAATATTTAGTATGAAGAACAAAGAACTACAAAGAAGCTATGATCTTACTTCAGTGTCTCTAATGAGACATACTTCTTAAAAATATCCTTATTTGGAAGAACAGCTTACTGCTATTTTGAGGCAGGGGAAAGAAAAGAAAGGATTCTCTTGTAGGGTTTTTGGTAAATCCATTGTTCCCACTCAATTTCAAAAATATTATAGATCAAGCTGACTCTGCACAGACTAATACAACAGCAAATAACAACAATGCTGATCACTGCTGCTAATAGCAGTATATCAGATATACCCTTACAAGTGGCAGCAGCTCTCACCGAGTTCTGAGTTTAACACGAGTTGGGAGAAACATTTCTTCTATAAATTGTAGTGGGTTTGGCTTCTAACTCTGAATCAATAGCAATCAAAATCTCAGCAGGCTGCAGAAGTTACTGCCTCCTTCCTGTTAAGCTTGAGACCATAATCCAATGTTTCCCTCCCCTCTTCAGGTTTTGTTTACAAATATACTTATTCAAAATAGAAATGTACTTTCCCAGCTTGAGTTTGATTTATTGGTGTGTTTGCTACAGGGAGTTTCATGTTAACACCCCCAACACCAGATACTTTTCAAAACAGAGGATATAAGGTAAAAAATGCTTAAACTTTCATGGTGTATAATTCTAAAAGTCTACACATGGATCTTATAATAACTGAATACTTGCTTTCCATGTCTTATATATTTCAAGAAATAAAAATGTAACAAAGCTACAGGACAGTTTATTCTTACACAAGAACTATAATTCTACCTCAGGTAAAATTTTAAACATAAGTTTAAAAATGGAAAAAAGGTAAATCATATCCATAACTTTTTGTACCACCCTTAAGAACTGAAATAGTTTTCACCCAGTTAATATAGCAAAGAAAACTTTACCATATGATTTTCGATCCTGAATTGCATTTTTTTCACTTCCATTTCAAAATGCATTAGTTTTCAAAGGGAGAGAAACGGAATTCCTAACAAACAATAAAAATCAGTCAACAAGACAACCAAGACATCTTACCTTACAGACACAATAAACCGGATATGAATCAGACTTTTCAATGCAGATGTGAACACAGACCCATGCACTCGCATACATTCCAAGTTAGTAGGCAACATTCTGCTACTTTTAGCCGTAATAATAAATCCACCCTAATCCAATCAGGAAATTATGCCAGAATGTGACTGAAAACTGCATCTGTGAAGGCCCCTGATGTGGCACTTGAGATTTTGATAGACCTATCTCATAACATGAAAATTTATACACCAACAAGATCTTACTTATCTTTCATCCCATTTCTATCCCAATATAGCCTAGGTCCTGTGCATGATCATGACCTTGTTTATGCAGACCCTGGCACCTTTGGATAGATAATCACATAAAATATACAGCATTGAATAGCCAAGATATAGGTATTTTTCATTTACCTGGGGGGCAAGAATGAATAACACTGTTGTGCTCCATTAGTTTCTTTCAAATACTTTAAGATGCTTTCTTTTACCTCAGCAATTAAGATCTCAAATATCACCTTATCAAAAGATCAATCTGAAAATACAGAGCAATTTGAGTGTCCAACACCCAAAAAAATAACTACCATACCACATGTAAGCCAAAATGCCCTCTTAACTTCATGTCAGATCTTCCAGTACAACTCCAACAATGGCACACTCCCAAATAAGGTGGAAACTTTGGTATACCATAAAATTAAACAAAATATTCATTCTTATAAGAAGCTATTTCAGTTCTACCAGAAAATGAGCTGTAATTTTGTATTTAATTGTAATCAGTTTATATTTTAATTTTTTAAAGTGTTATTTAATACAAAATAACAGGTAAAGAGTTCATGATAGTGTCTGGTTAGAAGAGGATTTTTTTCTCCCCATGAATTGCTTCTCCCCATAAAATATGTCTAAGTCATGGAAGACATATTTTCATCAGTATTTCCAATTACTCCAACGTTCTAAAAGGTCAAAGCAAAGAAGGCTCCAAATTCCATTCACCTGTCTGAAGCAATTTGTCTTTGGGTTAATTGTTTACCTAAAAAACACATGCACTAGTGTCTGGGTGGGACCAGATTTTGTCCCCAGTTGTTGCTTTTTAATAGAAGAGGAAGAAAGGAAGGAAGAATCCACCCATGAATGGTTTGATACAAATGCAGGAAAAGTATTTTTGCAGGGGACAGTTTATGACTGAAATCTTTCAGATCCATATTCATGTCAGTGTGTCTGCATGCCTGCAACTTTTTTGCTACTAATGCACAGAGATAGAAGAGAGCTTTTTGTACAGCCTAGATAATAAAAAAGAGGAGATTCTTTTGAGGAAAGGTCTTGGATTCAAATTTCATGTCAGAGTCTGGTGATCATAACAAGAACAAAGTCAAACAACATCATAGCCCAGAAAGAAACAGAGAGCATAAGCAGAGGGCAGTTCATCCACCTGACAATCATGGACATCGTCTCTTGGCAGGGAAAAGATGAAAACTGTACTGAGAAAACAGACTGAAATTCCCCACATAATTCTTAGTTGCTATTCAGTGATAGGAAATCAAACCTCCTATCTTCAGTATCATGGTTCAGTTCTTACTGGAAGTTATTTGGCTTCAATGAACACTGTCTATGGAAGCAAAAAACCATGCAAAATACAAACGAATAAAACCTATTTAATAGACCGCAGAAAGTCAGCAGTATATCTGATCACAGTTACTTAATATCCATCTGTATGAATATAAGTAACTGAACCTTATTTACATGGGTATTTATGAAATAAGCGGAGACTCACAATTCGGAAGAAATAGAGAAATGTTGTTCTCATGACATTTTCAGTGGCAAGATTTAAGAGAACAACTCCATGTAACAGAAAAGTACTTCTGAATAGTTGAAGACAATATAGGAATGAGTTAAACTGAAACAGTGAAAGAAAATGAAATGCATTTCAAAAGTGTACTTACCATACTGCATCCTAACCTCCTAGTTAGCAAGAGTCACTTTCTAGTACAGTGGGAACAAATACATTCTCAGAATGGAAGACAGACCTTTCCAAATCTCTAATTAATGTGGTCAAGTGAAAAACTTAGTGTTTGGCTATCTTAGCAGATATACTGGGTACTTAGATAGAATATAACTGTAGGTATGTGCCTATATAATATATATTACCTCCAAACTTTGCTAACTAAATGTGATAAATGCCTATATACACCCTCATGCTCTTTCTTTATATACACATGCATACAAAATACATACATACACAAGATATTTATCAGCACTATCTTGCTCTCTTTTAGCTCTAAACTCCGTAGAAACAGTCACACACACATGTAAACATTGTTAGAAGTACAACTCCTGAAATTCCTGCTTAGATCAGATTTCTTTGAAGAAAGCCTAGACAAAAGAAATGCACTGGTAAGCAGCATGAGGTTTCAAAACCAGCATACTTCTATAGATAGATTATTGGTAATCTTTACAGTATTTTGTGTGGTGAAATTATGTTAATAATCATAGCTCCTAATTAATGTAAAAAATATCAGTATACATATAGCTTTGATATTGCGCATGCATTAAGCAAATGGATCAGAGGTGTGTTTAAAAACAGTGCTTCTCCAGAAGATATACAAATATAATCTTCAAACAAAATTTATTTTAGAAATAAGACATAAAAGGAACAGTGCTCCATAATTCAATATGAAAGGAAAATATATATATTAAAAATAGTTGTTAAAAAGATTTTATAAATAATACTTAAGACCAAGAATTACCATAAATCTGTTTCATGGTAAAATGGGAAATCACTGATAACGTATAACAAAAAACCCCGCAGCATTACAGTTTATGTTAAAAAAATATTTCTATTTACATCACAAACCAGCTCTGTTCCCGACAGCACCTACTGCCCTTCAGCTGTCCTCCACTCCAATTCCGAAGGATTTAAAGCTTCCGAAGTCCAATACATTTTCTGATATGATAGGCAGCTTTCAAACAAACTGCAGATTGTGTGCCATTGCTTTTCCTTGGAGTGACTCACTTGAAATCAGGGCACATCTGAGATCAAGTGGCATTGAGCTTTGGTAGACTCACACCCATATGAAATCCAGGCATTGACACTAAGACACAGGATGCAATAGAGCAAACCTGAGAGTCGTCTTTGGCTGCTGGCACTGTAGGGCTAAAAGCAGCAATGTGATTAATTCACTCTGTAAAAGTGGCAACAAATAAAGAAGTATTCTTTTTGCTGAGCCACACATAGCACTGTAACTAACCAAACCTGGGCTAGGACTTGACTGACAGACACAGACCTGTCTAGACAGGGCTGGCAACATGCACTGGATATAATGAAGAATCTCTTCCAAAGTTTACTGAGATAAGAGTGAGCAATCATAATTGCAGTCTAAAGTACAATAAAATACCCTTAGAAAGTACAGCTGATATTCTAAAGAAAATATCATGAATTGTCAATTTCAAAAGCACTATTTGGTCAACTCAGTGATGGCTGCTCTTAATTTACTCGACTTGCATGCAGAGAACAGGATTTCTGTAGGTGAAAGCACTTGAGAAACAGAGTTGGTTTTGACACATGTACACCTATAGCTTTGACTCAGGATGTTAATATTCATTTTAAAAACACAAAACTGAATATGGAATGTTTTTGACTGCTCTCCATTTCGTCTTCACATCATTGAAAAGTGTAGAAATTTACATTCAGCACACATACATATTTGGTCACTATGCATTAGGCTTTCATGATACTTTCATGAATGCATTTAGCCATCAAAGCAAAGAAATGAGCTCTCTGAACAAGATTTATGCCAGGGTATGAAACTTTTACCTTTTTAAAAGTGATACTTACATGTAAAGAAAAAAACCAAATAGCCCAAACAGAGCAAAAACATGAAACTGAACCACTTAAGAGGTCACTGGGCTTTCCCTTGGTGTATTTGGAGGGTTGGTGTATTTGGCTGTGCTGACTCAGGAAAGAACTAAAAGAGATTATCAATTTGGACCAATAAACTGCTTGATGTACCTTTTATTTCACACATATAACTTTTTTTAAAATTTCCAAATTCTTTTAGAATTACTGATTGATAGACTAAAATGATGTGACCAGTGAAATACTAGGAAAAATTTAGACCTGCAGCTAGGTTGAAAACAAAACAGGAATCTCAACAAAAAGTATTTTGCTCTGCAAGCACGTAATTGGCACATTTAAATTAAAAGATATTTATAAAAGGTTCTCTTCATACTCAGTGTTAAGAATGTAGGCACTTCAAGAGGGCATGCTGTCCTAACACCAGAGTAACCTGCTATAGTATAATTATGCCTTTTCACTACCAGAGTAAAAACTGAGGGCAAATGGATGTCCATTTGAGATGACTAAGTTACATGCTTAAGATTAGGTTAGATTAACCTAGATCAGTATCTCAACTCGGTATCCCTTGATCCAAAAAAAATAGAATGGGAAGAAGAGTGAAATACAATATAAGTATTGAAATTATTTGGTGCTTTTCTTATTCAAACATTAATTTCATGTATAGGAGCCTTCTCACAGAGGAAATCCAACCGAATTATCATAAAAACAGAAATCCAAAGATTCAAATCAGAATCACAGAAAAAAAAAAACAGAAAGTGAAGGTCTGTGTAATCCTGCTATCTTCCTGACAAGCAACTCTTCTAGGCTAAGGGGTTATTATATTTAACCAATACCTTTGAATGCTTCCCATTGCCCACTTAAGCTAACAACTTCAACAGCAATAGGTAGGACCAATCTTTGTTACAATAAAAACTTCTTGGATAAGTTCTTGTGTTAGGAATGAACTTTCAAGCCAAAGCTACTGGCCGAGTTGTGGCATTGAGTCAATAAATATCATTACTGTATGTCTAACCGCTGAAAGTGTTGGGTTTTTTGTTTGAAACATAAATGCTGCAAGGGTATGATAAATAGGAATAGCAAAACTGTCTTACAGATACACAAATTTCCTCCGAAGAAAATGATTTCATTATCAGAAATGAAAAATCTTCCGTAACAGTCACAGCTATAATTATGCAATACAATATGCTGAATTACAATACGTACTTCATTATTAATAGGATTTATTTTACAGATCAAATAGCCAAATACACATTTTTAAAAGAGCCAGATAGCAAATGTGGAGCAAACTATAGGCAACAGTCATGGCAGACATTCTGCAGTCCAAGAACTGAGGCAATGTGATTATTTAAGTACAAGCCTATAAATATCTTTACATCAAACATATAGTAATGTGTAAGAATACCATGTTGTAGTCTAATTCATGAATCATTAATAACTTTTTCTTTAAAAGAAAGTTATATATACTGTATACATCCCAGTTAAAAGCAGTGTCTGTATTTCATTTTATTCTAGCAAACTAATATCACATGTCTTCATATAAGTGCAGAAAACAGGGTTCTTTATACTCCTTTGCTTCCTAAGAGATTGCACACTGCATATGAAATTCTAATATAATAGATGATACATATTAAGCATTACTCCCTAAAATGTGAGGCAATATACAAGAACCTGCAACCAACCTGCAAACGAAGCTACAAGACTCCGATTTTATCTTTTAGATGAGCCATGCTAAATAATAAATTATCATGTAGAAAATTTGAATTTTTAAAAAGTTAACTACATAGAGAAATAATTGGGGGGAGGAACACCCAATGTTAAGCCATTTTTTCCCCCATGTGCTGGCTAACAATGAAAAAAATGACATAGGCTATTTCCTATTTTATCACACTGAAAACCAGGTCACTGGACTCAGGACTTTCTTGTTTCAAATAAAAGTACTTCAAAAGGTTAAATGTATGGCAGTTTTACACAGACATTAGCCAGACTTCAGCAAGCAAATCAGATTTTATTTTTAAAAGTTAAGTGAATACTTTCCAGTTATTTAAAAGGTGATCCTTTATTTATTACAAAATGTGGATAAGAAAGCAGGAAGTACTCATTTTTTACTACTACTACTGTGCCTATAAAATGAGAAAGCAGTGATTTGATCAATTCTATTTATGATCCATAGCAGCAATATCATCATTAAAAATATTATGGTATAGATATAAATAACACTTAATTCTTAACATGGGTAATGGTGCTATAAGGGACAACAATTTGTTTGGTTTTATTTTAAATGCAGGGAGTATAAAGAACTTTACATTCTCTTTTTAATGTATGAATAAAATTTATTGCTCCCTTTAATATATTTATAGAAACAAAGTTCCTAATTGTTTCAACTAAAATAAATAAAGAAAAAAGAAAACTGGGACAAGGAGATGATTACAAGCAAAATAGATTTACCATAATCACCAATTGTGCAGAAGGATGGATCACATTACTTTTTTCTTAGTAAAACTACATTATAGAACACTATAGCACAACGTACTAAAATCTTTGTCTTTGCTTTTAAAAAAATTCTTGCCCTTGATACCTTTCAGTAGGGCAGCTTGAACAGTTCATCGTCACTTCCAAACCCCTCTGGAGATCAGACGATAAATTTCTTCGGCAATCAGAGACAGGACAAAGGGCTTTCTCGTGCTATTTCCTTGTTTTCATGTTTGCTGGCTTAACATCATTGTGTACACGTACGACTTCAGTATATAACATCAGATGCGATGGCGTTCAGAGCTGGCAAACAGAGAAACAGCATGAGAAAAGCCCTTTCCTGCATAATTTTTCCCCACATATTGTAAAGTTTGTCTCCAAATTTCTACCCGGTCAATCGCTGCATGGATGTGAGAAGTACTTTGCTACTGCGGTTCTACCCAACCTTTTTTGATGTGTGTTGTGGTTTTAGGTTTCTATACACAAGCAAAGATCTGCACACATCTATACACCCATAGCCAAAATGCTGAAAAAGAAACTGCTTCTAGGTATGGGCTTTTTTTTTGGCTTTGTCAGCTTGAAACCCCAAGCGTTGTTGCAAGATTACAGCTATTCAAAGACTACCATACCATCTAGAACATGCTCTACAGACGTTTAGCAGACTTCATTCAAGAGCATTGATCCTAAGAGCATAAAATATCTTGATTTGAAGAGATATTTTGAATCTTTGATTTCTATTTATCATCAACAGAGTTAGAGTCATTAAAAAAATAAATCACATAAATTAATCCATTCCTCACAGGAAAGAAAGCACCATCAATACCACCATCACCAAGATGCTAGCCACTCACTGGTCAGGAAATTGCTATCAACTGCTGATTATTGAGTGCAATATATGCTGGCAGAAAACAGGAAAAGAAAGAACTGTGAAAGGCTGCATCTAAATCAGGCTTCATTGCTGGCAATGGTTTATGGCTCTGGGTCATTTTAAAAAAACCCACAAAGTTGGATCATGAGGATACGAGTAAACTTTTCAGATATCCCAATGAAAAATGAAGGCAAAATGCACTTAATGTTTAAGAAAATTTATGCTGCTACTGGTCTAAAGCAAGCTGCCATTGAAGAGAGAGCTATGCATCATTCTAGCTTGCATAAAAATCACCCAGTTATTAATGCTGGAACTTCATCTTCCAACTTCAGTGTAAACTCAGTCAGCAAGCTCTTACTGGGGGCCAGGGGCAAAACGGGAGCCTTTGATTTCTCTGAATTAGTTTTTACTTGAGTGGCATATTCAAAATACTTCACTTTTTTCCTCGTACAAAACATTTTTCTTTATATCTCATTTGTGCTGTTTTTGCCTTCTACTATGAGGCAAGGGGGGCCCAGCCTAGATATGTTCATACTTTTCCAGTGAAAGACGCGTTAAAAGAACAATTCTAAAGTTTTTCGTCAAAGTATTCCACAGAGGAAAAGCATTTTTTGACCAGCTTTATTTCAGCAGTACCGCACAATTCAGCAGCTGCTCAGTAACCTCCGTGTTGCAGACTCTCACTTATCCTTGAGTCAGAATTTCTCCAGATGGGAATGTCAGGTTTTTTCCTGAAATGTGTACACATGCCAGTGTATCACAGCTATTAGAATATTAAGAGAAAATAACAAAAATATTTAGAATCATAGTAATCAATTTTAAAATGGCTTATACCCACAGCTATTTAACTGATATTTAGATGATAGTGCTCCTTAAGTATAATTGTATCTGCCAATGCAAAGTACCAGTGTTATTTCTGAGCCCTTTTACATACCAGAAGCATCAGTACTGACTACTGATGAACACTATACCAGATTAAACTCACTAGTCTCATGTTATTAAATGAAACAAGAAATCCTGCAGCTATAGATTTACATAACAGGTGACTTTTTAGAGCTATTAGTTTCAGGAACAGTGCAATATTCTCTCAATTCACATCCTAAGCACACTGTTCTCATAGTGAGTGGGAAGTTATAATGACTCCACTACATTTCAAATCAGAAAATGAAATATACCATGACTGTAAGCAGGTCTAAGCAGTTACTAACAGAAACAGAATTGTGACTGTAGGGGCCCAAAATATAATGTATTTTAAATGAAGTCTACTTCCCGTTCAGATTTCTACAGAATATAATGTCTCTCTCCAACCAGTTTCTAACAAGTGCAGCAGGGATCACTGTGTCACCTGAAATTTCTGTTCATAAGTATGGATATGCTCTCAAATGATAGAATCCTGGCAACTAAAATTAACTAATGAAGACTTGCATTAGTAAATAAAGCCAGGGTGCATGCTTGTTTACTCCCTCAGCAACTTCCCAAACATAGTATAGTGTGCTAGCTATGAAGATAAATTAACATATAGACCAGAGCTCCTTGTGAAGCATGGAGAACCACCAAGAAGTATGTAACAGTACATTCAGATCATGATTTTACTTCCCAGCTCTATGAACAGAAGAGGTGCTGCCTTCATGAACCCTCACACTTCAGTAACACAGTCAGAATAAAACTTGCTCTGAAGTTAAAGTTGTAAATGACAACACAAAAGGTCACAAGACTGGGTGTTTATTTTCATATTTCAACTGTTCCTACCGTATGGCATTATACTACTCTGAAATGAAAAGAATGTCTGAAATAGCATTAATGAAAAGAAAGGGACAAGAAAGCAGCAAATGCATGGTAAGTTCTAATGAACATTTGTGGCAGGAGCTTCTCTGAACCTAACTGCCACAGATCATACTATACATGGTTTCAATTGACAGGCTGATCCCTAGACAGGTATTTCAATTGTCTGAACACTGTTTCAAGTACTTGAGCAAAGAATTTATATTTTAAAATTGTGTTATAAATTACATGAAAACTAGACTGGAAAACCTCTCCTTTCTATTCATCATTCCAAGGCAAATGCAAAAAGGAATTAGAAGATTTGTGTCAGTATGGAATTCTTCACATAGTCTGCTCTCATTGAGGTAAATGCCAAAAGCAGTTGAGCTTTTCCAAAGCTTGCAGACAGATAAACTTTAAAGGTACTGTATGCTTTTCTGCCAAAGAAATGCACCTTTCTATGAGGCCCATGACTACCAAAACAATGAAAATCTGATGGCACTGAAAGTGAATTTCATTTACAAGCCTCAAATACACAAGTTAGAAAAATTTTATTATGAATAAGAAGCCTCTTCACAATTCAGCACTTGGTAAAACATCTTTAAAAGAATTATCTCTACGACATTCCAAAAGAAAGCACGCTATTCTGCAGCTCTGCTATCACTAGTATTTAACTCCTACAGTGTAACTTCAGGATAGTATTAATATCTCTCTCCTGTTCCCCCTTCTTACATACATAGGGGACATTACAGTAGGACCATACTTTTCCCCTTCAGCTTCCTGCAGTTCATGATTCAACGTGTCCCCAGCTGCTTCAGAAGTCTCCAATTCCTTCTTCATAAAAATTTCAGTCGTTGTACTGCTGTATTTATTTTCCCACATGACCACTAAAGAGATATTTTGGGGGTTTTAGTAGAAAAACCTTTCCATCTTGTCTTGCACGCTTTTTGAGTACAACTGTTGTAATGACTTTCTGTCATTTTATAGATCACTTAGACAAATTTAGCAGTAAAGCAAAGACATAATTTCCTTTCTTTAAAGACCGGAATCGATACCATTCGGACATACACAAAATTTAGAGCTTCAAAAGAAAACATATATTTTTAGCTCTAACTCAGTATTACTTCAAATATCTGAGTAGAAAGCCTTGCATGGACAAAACTAAGAACAGTTAAGATGTGCTACCTCTTAATAGCAGCATGCAGTAGAAACATAAGTTATCTTCACAGAGAATGTAGTCTTTTTTAGCCTCCTTCAGAAAGTTTTTGTTTTATAAAAGGGAGGCATTACAGTAATTCTTAGTGGTAAAGTAAAATATTTTTACTCACATTAGACATGCTACTTTCACTGTTCAAACTAACACATCTCCCTTGTCAGCTACCCTCCCTATCTTCCAATTCACCAGCCTGGCCTTCAGTTTCCTGATAATTCAGAGCCTGCACGACAGAAATGCATCATTAAGCACAAACACTCTGTTAGTCTCTGAGGCTGGAGGGCAGTGGGACAGCACAACAGCCGAACCATTGTGGCAGAAGTTCATTTTTTGTTTGCTTTGTCTTTTTACAGGCTAACAGTGACAACTCACCCTGGGTCACCTTCTACAGCCCCACCTGAGAAAACAGTACAGACTACCATATACAAAACCAGGTTAGAAGGAAGACTGACTGACAAGATCCATCGAAGTTTAAGAAATACTGTGCTTGGTTTTACTTATGAAATATAATTCTACCTTTGTGGTCATGGTCCAATACAAAGGATTGCAATCTAACAGCTTTTCTTGCCCAATTTATGTAAATAAATTCAACAACAAAACTACTTATATTTAAATAAGGAACAAGAAGGTGAATTCATATGCTTACAGGTTAATGCTGTGTTCAGATTTGTGTGAAAAGCCTTGACAGTGAGCAGTTAAACTTTCTCCCACAACGTGATCACTTTCATACAGAAAAATACATGTAAAAGAAGGATAGGCTATAGATTTAACAAAACCAATAGGATCATAAAATCATAGTAACATTAATCTCTTTTTGATATATTCAGTGCATCATATTAATATAATTTCAGGTACAGCTATAGGAAGATGAGCTAGTGTCTGGCAATGAGCATTTAAAGAGAAAAAAAACCCCAAAACCAAAACACAACCCTATTCCACCCTTCCCAATAGGAAGCCCCTGTCATTGACCTTTAAGGTACAAACAAAAGGAAATGCTTTTTTCCCCAACCAGTTTCTGCAGAAGAGAACTGCTTCCATTCTACTTTAAAAGCCCCTTTGGATGGAAGAACTACGCTAGTGAAAACCTAGAGACTCACAAGCTTGCTTTGTTTGCAGCATTACTGCTTGACAGTGTATTTGAGCAGACAATGGAAGAACGTTTTTGGCTCAGAGGAACTATACCAGAACTCAATTGAAAAATCACTTAGATAAGACCTACAGAAATGCTGAGGAGCATAGCCTCCTCAGAGTTATGAGAGTTCAAACAGATGAACAAATTGGCAAGAAGCTTTTGTAATGTGGAATTTAAATTAACACATTCACATACCTTTAATAGAAAATACTCAAATCCCAAAAAGCTTCATTTTTCAGTGCGGTCATGTCTTAGAAATAAGAAATTCTCTTACATACCCCCCTTCAATTTTCCTGTTAATGCACCTCAGAGAAAGTAAGTATTCTAAAGCATAGTGATATAGAATATAGCACAGATTTGGGTTGGTAAGGGAAACAGAAAAAACAACCCAACCTGCAATTTTCAAAGATATGATGGCTACTTTGAATGAGCAGCTTTTTTGAGGCACACATTGTTACCACTAACTACACCATTATCACATTTTTTTTTTTGTCATGGTAATAAAACAAAGCCCATAGAAAAAAGAATCAAAACCCAGCTAGAGCAAAAATTTTAACTGGCTCAGTCATGCTGAGGATTTGCTCCCAAACAATAGTATTAAAATATATTATCAATAATATATTAAATCTCCTGACATTTTTTCTTCTGTGATTAATTCCTTGACCAATTATAACCTAACTAGAAAACTATTTCACTGAAAACTTTGTAATATGTGAAGAAAGAAGGAAGCACAAGCAGTAAATAATATTGTCCAGAATAAGGACAATCATTAAATTCCATTTCCAATGACTTAAAGCCTTTCTGCAGTGTCTAGAAGAATAAAATGTAGTTTGGTTCTCAATTTATTTTTCATTTTAAGATGAGGATTCTTTAGACATTTCCTTTTCTGGATGTACTGGATTTCTGAGAAGCTACTATCTGGTTTATCAGGCAGAGCAGCATAGAAGTCAGAGCAATTATACTGATGCTTCTCATTTTCCCCTAAGTTTTCCTGCCGACTGTGTTACTCCACCAGATTTAAATAGTCCAGTATGCTTCTACTCTGAAAATGGCACCAAAACTCGCAGAGGAAAATCCCTGCCTGCTTTGGAGAGATCTTGAAGTAAAGCTATGCCCAAATGAAGGCTGCAATTCCAGACTCTATTAATATTAAGAACCACTTATCAGATCCTGTAAGGCTTTATTGCTTTCCACCTGGCCTAGATTACCTCAATTCTTGAGCACAAAATACTACAGAGGACAGCACCATAACCCCTCTGTGCCTTGCAGGACTGCACAAAGTACTGCAGTGATGCAGGCAGTGTCATGCTGCCACCTGCAGTTAGTAACACCAGTTGATGGCATAATTCTCTGCTCGGTGTCCCCATAGCCAATATATTTCATTTTCTCTCTTAACACTGATGGATCTTAAATTCTTTACTTTTCAGTGCCCCAATCTAACATGCACTGTCAGACTTCTTATCCTTGCAGAAAAGGTTATTTTTCAGTGCTTAGATCTAGAGTTACAGGAATGGCAAAGCAAGAAGAGAAGAAGAAAGAGAGCACCTTAAAACTTCCATTACCTGTCTAGTGTGTATGGGTCCTGGGGTCTTGAAGCCTCCTTGACAGCTGCATTCAGAAACACTGTAAGGGTCCGAGCTGCTTGATGAGCACTTGGAAAGTGAGTCACAGCCCACCACAAAGGTGTTATCTAGAGGCAGTTCCTGAATGACATGGTGCTTCTTGGGGGGTACAGGAGTCTCAGGTTTAATTTGAAAGGTAGGCTGTGGAGAAGCAGACTTGTAGTGCTTTGCTAAATCTGGGCTATCAGGCTTAAATGTGGTTGGTGTGGTGGCCCAGTTATACTTTCCCATAGTCTGTTCTTCTAGCTCTACAGGAATGTCTAAAGTGCCATTTATGTGCTCATGGCCAGGATCGTCAGGCTTAGATTCTTCAATAGTCACAAAGTTGAGGAGGAGACTTTTTGGAGAGCGCTTCTTCTTCTTCTTCTTTTTCTTGATCTGCCTATTCTCTTGGTTTGGGGAAACCCATTCACCACTCTGCTTGTTTTTTTGGACAACCTTGTGCCGAGGTGTCTGGCGGCACCGTACTAAAGCAGTAACAAAAATTACCAGAATAACTGTCATAGTGCCTGCAATAATAGCAATGATGATCTTGACATAATCATTGGTTTGTGGGGTTATCTCCCCACCCCCAATATTCTGGCCAACTGGAGTTTCCATATTCCTGCGCACTAGCTCTTGTATGTAGGAACTGTTGGTGACTGTCTCGTTGACAAATAAATGCACAAGAGCTATAGTGTAAAGAGACTCGGGCTGTCCTAGGTCATTGACTTTTATCACCAGTCTGTGCAAGCCATGATCTGATGTAATTACCTTCTCTTTCAAAGTTATATTGCCTGTTAATTGGTCAATTGTGAACAAGCCCCGTGAGTTCCCACCTATAATGCTATACCGGAGCTCTGCATTCATTCCTGTGTCATTATCAACTGCAAAGACTTTAGTAACTACAGACCCTGGACTGGCTGATGTTGGAACCAACTCATACGAATAATTAGATGAAGGAATAACAAAAACAGGCCTGTTGTCATTTACATCAACAACATTGATGGTCACTTTGGCAGTTGAGGAACGCTGCACTCTTCCTCCATCCACAGCTTTCACCTGGAAAGTATATGACCCCTGCTGTTCCCTATCAAAGGTAATATTAGGTCTTATTACACCAGTAAGTGGATCTATAATGAAATTATCTCTACCATTTAATATAGAGAGAGTAACCGCAGCATTCTCTCCTGAGTCAGCATCTGTAACTGTGATAAGCCCCACTGTGCCATACATGGGTAAATTTTCCGGCACATAGAAATTGTACTCATTATGAGTGAAAGCAGGGCTGTTATCATTCTGGTCCAGGACAGACACTGTCACAGTAGCATTGGTTTGCAAGGGTGGTATCCCATTATCCTTAGCCAGAACAGTGAAGGAGTACCTGTCTTGCTTTTCTCTATCCAGCTTTCTCACTGCTGTCAGAATACCTGTACGTCGGTCAAGGTTGAAAATAGGGGGTGCATCAGAACCCAGGATATAGCTGATCTCAGCATTGCGCCCACTGTCAGCATCTGTAGCACTTATCTTGGTTAGCTGAGTACCAGGAGCATTGTTTTCAGGGATGGAAAGACCTATGATAGGCTGTGTAAAAACTGGGGCATTGTCATTTTCATCTTTTATTTTGATGAGGAGCATTGCAGACTGGTTTAAGGGAGGTTTCCCTGAATCTGAAGCCACTATTTTAATGGCATATTCCCGTGTGGCTTCATAATCTAGAAATGTAGCTGTCTCCAGAAGAAACTGATTATCAAACACGGGCTTTAGCCTAAAAGGGACATCATGATCTGTAAAACAAGTAACTTTTCCATTCAGATCAGCATCCTTGTCCATTACTGTTATCAATGCAATTTTCGTATTAAGGGGAGCCTTCTCAGACAAAAGTACTGTCCCGTTCACTGGATTGATGATGTATCTTGTGTCTATTGATGGGACATTGTCGTTAATATCTGTAACATTAACAGTCACTGTTGCTCTTGAAGGAGTTGAGCTGCCATCACTTGCCAAAACAGTTAACTTGTGTACAGGAGATTCCTCCCTATCTAGTGGTTCCCTTATAGTGATGAGACCAGTAGTGTTATCTATGGCAAACAGCCTTTTGGCCAAACTGGAGATCTGATTGCTGAAATAGAAGTGGACTTGTGCATTTGAGCCCAGGTCTGCATCAGTGGCATGGAGCTGAGAAACAGAGGTGCCCACTGGAGCATTTTCTGGAACACTGACTTCAATGTCATTCTCTTTGAAGACGGGGCGATTATCATTCACATCAGTCACTGTGACTTGGAGGATGGCAGTGCTAGATCTTGGAGGGCTTCCACCATCTTCAACTTTAATTTTCATCACATAGGTATCCTTCTGTTCCCTATCCAGGATCTGTTGGACAATCAGCTGAGGCCACTTATCTCCTTCAGGTGTCTCAGTTATATCAAGACCAAACACGTTTTGACCCTACAAGATGCAGAAAGAACACGCTTTAGCATGATGGTATATGTAAATAGAGAAATATCTCACTGTTCTGAAATTTTCATTGAATATATATTTTTATATATATTGCATACAGGAATATACATTTATATTTACGCTTATTTTGCAATATCTGATTTTATTTTAAGCTTCAGTGCCTTAAGAAAGCCTCAGAGCAAACATGGGAAGAAACAGACACTTTAGAAAAAGGTGGGGAAGGGGGGGAGAGCAAGGGGAGAGAGATGGAGGAGGTGGTGGTGTGCTTTGGTTTGTTTTTTTTAATCAGTTTCTCTATTTCTACAGAAAAGCTATTAAACACCTGGACAGATGGTTCCTCCATCGTATGAGTGAGTATGGAAAGGAGGAATGAAGCCAGAGTTCAGCCACATGCAAAGCAAGATAGCATGCACACAGTGAAGGACTTAAACCAATACCCAATTTCAAGGAAAACAAGACTAAGAGTTGCTGTTTGTGGAGCAACTCTGAACATCATTTGAAACTATTAGCATAAGAAACCACCACCATCACTGAAAAGAGGCTTACTATGTAATTCAGATGTTAGATGGTAAAGATAAAACTAAGTCATAAGTTGATTACAAATACACTCTAAAGCATCACCATTATGCATTTTGCATTTGTAGTGAAAAATACAATGCCAGGAAGAAAATACGATCTATTTTAATTTCAAAAAATATCACAGAACTACGAGATGAATCCTTTTCATGGGGTTTGCTGAACACCTAAGACCCCTGGAAGAAACACTACACACATTGCAGAAACAGCTTCTTTTAAAACATAGTGTTAACAGAAGTAGTCTGCTAAAATAAAGATTGGAATCTAGAAGTAGATGCTCTTTTCTGCTGTCTCTTCAGACAAGCAGGGCTTAAGAATATCACAATTATTGTCTCTTCTCATATCTCTCACCCTTCAGAGAAGGAAGGGATTTAAAGGCAGTTTTCCAGCCATATCTTCCCTTCCACAAGGGCAGAGCTAGAATGCAGATCACTAAAGCTGAATCTATAGGATGAACGGAAAAAGAAGGCATCAATAAAGATGCTGACTAATTAGGATTTTTGTTTTATCTGCCATTCCTATAATAATGAACAATAGCATCCAGCCTGGTTCTGTTTATTGTGTTTGCCTTTCACCTTTACTTATGTAATTATGCATGTTCAAAAGTGGTTTAAGACACTTCAGACCAAAGGGAAAGAAAGTGTTCCCAGTGTGCAAGGCTCTTCATTTCTCATTACTTGCAAAAAAGATTTGTATTCACTGTACCTTTCTAGCCATCATTAAGGGGAATGCATTCATAGGTCTACTTTGGGGTAAGGCTGCACTCTTTCATTGATTTGCTTTTTCAAAGCCCGAATTTGACCCTATCTAAGTAATCATTTATTTCATGGAAAAGGACTATCCATCTGCATTTCAAATATTACTGTGCCACTTGCAGAGTATTTGTGACATTAAGTTGCAACTAGGGACACTCTAAAGCAAACCGGACTATAATTTGAAACAATAAAACAAATACAGCTTTGGCTTCTTTACCAGAAGGCATATGAAAATATAAGCCTTGCAAATTGTTTCTAAATCAAGATGTATATTTTGCAGCAACTAGGTTTAATTTTTAGAATAGTAATTCTCTGCTGATCTCTTCATAAAGGCAGAATTTCCTCTTCATCTTCAATCTGGCTAGCAGTTAATTGCAATACATCTCAGAATTACTGAGAAATGACAAATTCTATACTCTATCCTTTAACATAGATTTTTAGAAAATAAGCAACAGAAGCTAGAGGGGAAAAAAAAAAACCTGTCACCTATCTTTTACTTCTTTATTTGTACACAAGCTGACAGATGGGCGCTGATTATTCAGTCATTAGATTCCACAACTACAACAAACATTTCTTATAGACTTTGAATACATGAAGCTATACATATGCATACCCTTTCTGCTTTTCTCTATCAACTATGAGAAAGATATTTCTCATTGTATGACATACAATTTTGATAGAAAATAACAGACCTTTAGTTCCCCATCACTAGCAGTAGACTCCTACAGAAACGGGAAAGGCAGCAAAGATCTCTTCCAAGTTAATAATTAACAGTAGAGTAATTTTCTATGGTAAAATATTATCCAAGAGTATTTCTTGCTGTTCATTACAGGTTTATACATCTTTTTAAAGCACAAAAAAAGAAAAAAATTACACAAAATTATACTTTCACCTAGTTAAAGCAAGCCTATTTCATGTTGCTTAAGGGATAAGGTTGGTGTGACATTATGCTTCATTTTAACAGACATTTTCTGAGAATGAAGAGTTCCTCCATTCTAAACACTCCAAAAAATAATGAAACCTTCTAGAAACATACTTTTAAGATTATAAATATCTAATACTCTCCCTTATGAGCAAATAAATTGAGAAGTACAATTTCTGAGAAAAACATGAAGAAAAATCTTCAGGATTAAATTCCTGATGTTGAAGTAAATGGTTTTATCATTGTTAAAACCTCAGTGACATGAAATTTCCAATAGGGTAACATTGTTATTTGGACTGAACTGTATGTACCTCATTCACTACACTATCATAGCGAGCTGAAGGTTCAGTTCACACCTGAAAGGATATGAGTGCATAGGAAAAGTGTTAATAAATAACACTTATATAGTACCTTTTACCATTAAAATGTTTGACTAGTAAAAATAGTCTGCTATATTATCTACACAACTATAGAAGGATGGGAGTGAGAAATAAAAAAGGCAGAGTGTTATTAATCTAAAAAAGAGAGCTTCAGCAATGTAACCTACCTATTTGAGGCAAAACAAGATTATGCCCATCTCAGAGCCAGGATTTGCTTTGTGACATCCTGGCCCTGGTGACAAGATTCTTCATCAGGGCAATATGCAACTACATTACCTTATTCAATTTTCATAACATATTTTTCAGCAGACTCATGCCCAAAGTAGTCTCTGAATTAATAAAACTGGTTTTCATGCTGAACACTCCCTATTGTTTATTTACCTGATCATTTGTAATGGATCCAAAAGTCCTTTTCGGAGCTGTTTTGGGCTGTCATGTAAATAAAAAAATAAAAAGTTTTTTTTAAAAAAATGAAACATTTAGGTAGATTAATAAATACATAATCAATGACACACAGACACTTAATGTGATAAGCTACAAGAGCTTCTAGTACTATGGACAGGACTGCAAGTGATAAAATGCACCTAAAGTCTATACATAACTCTTCCCTAGGTATACATATTGCAGAATATTACAGTATTTAATAAAACCCATGGGGTATTGACTGTCTGGAGATTGTCAAGGAGATTGCTGAAAAAAAAAAAAAAACACAGCTTCTAGTTAATGCTCATAATAGTGCACTTGTCCACCTGCAACTTGATAGAAAGCAGTAATTTCTCAAAGAAATAGGGAAAGAAAAAAATATTGTGCTAAATAACCATATAAAAATGACTGCTTGTGATACAAAGCACTCTGAAATTACACAGTCTACCAGTGATTATTACTTTCTACATTCTAAATTATGTGATTGTATATAATAACTATACATTGTTAACTGACCACGTAGATCCCCACTGTGCCAAATCTTCATTGAAGAAGACCACTATGAACCTTTCTAGGCTGACACAGGAGCAAAGACACCTCATTGTTTCATATCTACAGCTTCATGCAAAACACATTTTAGGATGTATGTCTTCAGTTCAACAGAATCTTAAAACAAAAGTCAAGGGCTAGACAATACACATCTAAAAAACAATTTACAAATGTTCTGACAGTAACTCACTTTAAATCATTCCAATGAGCATTGCAACAAGCTAGAAGTAAGACGTGTGCATGTCAACAACTCTCTTAAAATCAGTTTCATGATTTCTAAAAACCTTACTCAGCCAGAAATCTGTAATAAACAGATTTTGAGTAACTAAATTCCAGCTAAGCAAATAAGAATATTGGGAAATAAAGTAGATAAAATGTTAAAAAGAGATAAAAGGAAAAAAAGCAGGAAAAAAAAAAAAATATCAGCTTCTCATTAGAAAGTAATTCAGTAATTCATTAAAGTAATTAATAATAAAGAATTTGGCTGAAATTCAATCTTGTGTCCAAAGAGCATTAAAATGTTTTCAGAAAATTCAGGAAATAATGCCTGTTTGCTAACTGGTTTGTATTTCTGATGTAGCAACATGGAAAATCTTTGCAGGTCTCCTACAAAATTACACAATAGGTTCCAGCCATTGCTTCCTTGACTGTTTTTGTGAGTACATATGGAACCGCGCCATATCTGCACTGTTATATCAGCAAAGCATACAGTAGCATGATTTCAGCTCCTAATAAAGCTACATGGAGAGCTTTTCTACATGTAAAGCACTGCCAAAGACTTACCCTCCATATACACAACCGCATACAAAACCTTATTCATCCTATGAAGCAGACAGAAAGCAAAATGCTATAGAAAGGATCAATAGAACTTAAGGATAATAATAAACCATTTCATGAATAATGAACCATTTCGTGCTGACAAGGATCACTAGAAAGTACAATATGGAATAAAGCAGCAGGCAACCAATGTATTTAATACTGATTTCCTGAAAAAAGGTAAAAAGGGCCAGGAGTTATACCTAAAGACAAAATTACCTCCTTGGAAATACAAAGTTACTACAAAAAAGTCTGAAACAGTTTAACAATTTCTTCGCTTAACCCTCCTTAATCTTTTTGGACGATTTGTTCCTTTCTGGAAAGAGTTCTTTTCAATCTTGTCATATTTTGAACCTTGTCAACTTCATTTTCTAAGAAAAAAATATACATCTAAGAGAGACTACTTTTGCATTAAATCTTGGGACCCAACTCTCAAAAGTTATTTTTTAGATCACGATCATCTCCATTAAGGAAAAAAAATTGGAGACAGCAAATATTACATTTGTAATATATCTACTGGTTTGCTGCCATAATTTGTCCAGGCTACACTTAGAACAAGCCTGAAACTCCATATCTAAATGGTATTAATATTGGTAATCTACAAGCTTTACAAGAAAGAGAACAGGAAGAGCTGGAAGGTAGCAATACACACACTTGATATTTTCAGAACTGCACCAGGTTTTAAGAGTAACTCTCTTCCCATATCACATCTTTGGTCTGTGAAGTGCTTTTTCAACTTCTCTGTTTTTTTATGGAATTTAACTTCTCTCTTGAATGATGATTTAAGATTCAAAACAAAAACTCCACCACCCAAAACTTTTCTTTCAATAAAAATTCCTTTCACATATATGATGATAGGAGTAATGGTGTACCCACAGTACTGCATTAATACAATACAAAAATTACCAAGATAATTGCTTGCAAAAAAGTGGCAGCAGGAACTGGGCTGTCACTTGAATAATCTTCTGCCACGTATCACAGACATGCAATTATATATTTGAGCAAAATATGCAGCTGCACCACAAAACTTCAAGGAATTTATCTTGACAACACTCCTGCTATATAAATAGTGGTGCCACTATCTAAAGATGGGGAACTGAAGTACAGAGACATGTTACCAGTTGTCCAAGCTTGTTTGAAAAATCTTGTTTGAAAAAGCCAGACAATTCTGATTTACTAATCCTGTTTTAAAGTAAACTTGAGAAAGTAAACTTTAGAATTTTGCACTTTAAACAAGTACTCTGTCATTTAGAGACACCTTTTCCAAAACAAGAAAGGTCAATAGCTGCAGGTAAAGCAATGACAAAAGTAACTTCTTAATCTCATCCATTATGCCTGTTCAGAAATACTCAGACAACCTTACGAACAGGAAACTGTATCTTTACCACACCTGAAGATGTTCAGATTAAGACATTAAATACATTTAAACTTTGCTGAAACATGAACTCCCATCTTTCCACAGCTAGATAAAGCTCCAGATACTTGACTTGTCCTTCAGTACCTTCTCTTTGTAGTCAGACTATAGACATATCATTAAAAGAAGATTTATACTAGGCAACAATATATTCAACCAATAAATTTTTATATTTGCATTATATATGTGTGACAATTACATATTTGCTCATTTCTTAGTTGAGAACATCAACATAACAGAACCAAGTATCTCTAAAAAGAGAGAAATAAATGAGTCCCTGCTTTAGTAACGTAATTCTCTAATGCATCACTGTGCTTTCAGAGCCAACAGCTAACAGTTCTGTATTGCTGTTCAGGACTGCTCCTAAATCACAACCTCATTTTGCTTCAACTGCCAAGGAAAGTATCTTGGGCTCCTAAATGAACATTTTCAAGATCTCAGTTGAATGCTGTCTGGGTGTTGGAGGAGTGTGAACCTCTAATACCCTCCTATTCACTACCTACTCTATAACCTGATATATACTTTCAGGCAGAAGGAGATTAAAACTGACAGTGACCTGCATAACAAGAACAGAATACGTATACAAGGATATAGATGTTTCTGAAAATTCCTTTACCCTAAATGAGAGACCATCCAGTATCATCAGCTTCAAGCAATTTCTGTGAAAAATGAGCCTGATGGATACATACTGATTTGGCTTGTGAAAAATGGAGAAACAAACAAACAAAAAAAACCAAACTGAAAACCTCTGTCCTTCGTTAAAGAGAAGTACAAATATTTGCAAGCCATTTATCATTAAATTACTATTGTCTTATTCCTTCTTATACACACACACCCCCCTAAGGTGCCTGATTTCTTCAAATACATGGCATGTTCATTAAGAGAAATCCATATGCTAACTTCCAGTGCTGTAGTCTTTCCAATAAGTTACTTTATAATATCATCTTATTTGATCTGAGGCCCTTTTAAAGTTCAGCTGTGAGCAAAACAACTGTATCTTCCCTTTATGTTTACACTTTCAGGAAAAAAAGTTGACAAAACTTTCATCTGAATGGCAAGAGTATCTCACACACATGCACATGCTTCTCTTCAGGGATCCTAGCATCCAGAAACACAAAAGACAATAAATGAGTAAGACAGCATGTTCTCCATATTTACATCACAAGCACTTTTTCACATGCAGAGACCACACTTTCATGTGTGTGTATCACTGCTTTATGAATTTTGACATTAAAAAATACACAGCTTTCATGCAGAAAATTCACAATTCATACGGGAAAAAAATAAAACAGAATGAGAAAAAACCTCCTGTAAGAGTTCACTTCTTTCATTTTCAGTAGACATCCGAGCTTTCACAAACCAGCTTCAGGAATCATAGGCCTCATGCCAATAGTGCTGAAATGAACATGACAGTAAGCCTTGCTAAAGGCCTCCACTCTTTGCAGGGTTTAGTAAGACACAAAGAGAAAGTTTGTGTGGGGCATTTAACTACCACAGCATCATTTTGGCTTCTGAGAGAAATGAAGCTATGCTTTTCCAAATAATAAAAACTGATCCTTTTTATATTATTGCAAGAAGAAAAAAAAAAAAAAAAAAAGCAGAGCTACCATATTAAACTGTAGAAGTATGTGATGTATGTAAGTGCAAGATGCCACTTCACTACACACTGGAAGATAATAAATAATACTGCAATTTCAAAGTAATAAATCAGGGATGGTTGCTGAGAAGACGTACAGTATGACAGTAAGTACTAAAAACAGTTCCAGGGAGACCGAATTCTAAAACTCATTAAATAAAAGTCTTTTCACCACATTGATCACAGAACACAGTGGATAAACCAAAAATGTATTTTCTGGTGCTGGATTTATCAGGAAGACAACTTGTTTTCCTCCTCCAATGTTACTGACTCCTATTTATCTAAATCAGCAGAACAAAAGCAAGATAAAAAGAGGTATTCTAAGGCAGTACCTCAACAAAAGGTCGATTTGGAAAAAACCCTCATGCTACCTGTGTGTACTCAAAGTTCTAGTACATGAACTGCCATGAATTTCTAGTTGACAAGTTTTATTTCAAAACCAGGCTCCCTATGAGCTGTTTGGGAACAAAAATCTTGAAAGTGTAATTGATACATAGGTTTAGAAACAGTTATACTCAATAATATATTCCTTTCCAAAAACAAGAACAAAATTCCTATTTTACTCTAGTTGAATACACCTGTGCTATTCCTCAGATTTATAATCCATGATGAAATCGATACAACTGATTTGCAACAAAGGAAACCAAATTACACGTATTAAAATGGCATGAGAAACACAAATGCCCCTGTTTATATTCTCTAGTAGCAGCTCAGTCTTGAATATTCACTATAACTTCTGGCTAATAGGCAGGGATTTTTTTTCTCCAAGAACAAAAAAGAATGTAAAAGAAAACAGAGAACCATAGAACAAAAGGAGCCAATACTTAAGCAAGAAGAACACCAGCTTCAAGGGGTAAATATAATATCCATCTCCTGTTGCAACAGTCTATGTAAGTCCCACCAAGAAACATATATCCTCCAATAAATTATGAACTATCTACCCTCTGAGGCTGAAAGAACATCTCTCACAAAAACTGCATCAAACAGTTAATCTCAACAGCTAAGTGAATGGTAGGGTGTATGCTCACAGCAAAGCTAACACCAGAATAAACAGAATAGATGAAGTGTTTGTTACTTAGCAATATGGCTGACCTCACAAAACTGTACCACTCCAGAAAAACAAAGTTAGGCAAAGGTGGTTACTGGGCAGAAATTACTTCAACCATTTGTACAATCCAAATTAGAAGCAAGAGCAAGCTTTTCCAGCTCTGCATCTACTCAAAAGTCTTCCAAGATTAATTCAACCACTGTCATAAACCAGATATTTACAAATAATAGTACACATGCTGTTCACGGTACAGTTAGACTTTATAATACACACACAGAAATTGGACCTATGGCCTCATACTTAGTTAAAAGTATTAACAAATTCTGGGCAACCAACATGATTTCAATCACCAAGGTGTCAGCATGGCAAACAGGAAATGAGAATTTCTCCTAGATTCTTCATAACTACTCCACTATGACAACACTCAGGTTAAAGAACCATCACAAGGCACACAGAATTAATCTTGTTTTGAGACACTTTCCAACAAAGGCAACATCTCTCAGCTACACACAGGTTGGAACCAGGAAAATGGCTGTAAGAAAGCACCCTCTGGAGATAATATCTTCTCAATAATTCAATGAGAAGCTTGGCCTTCATGTTCTAAAGGCATGATACAAACAACTGAATCTACCAAACCAAATCTACTCAGAGAAATCAATCTAAAAATCCAGCATAAACGTGTTAACTCATGTCCACCAGCTAGGAAGCTGACCATCAGCAAGGAAAATATACACACCTCAAACAATTTAACTTAGACATTCCCTAAACAATTTTTAACATAGACACAAGACTTAGCCTAAAATTTTAAGTTTTACATTTAATTTCTATTTCTTTACTTTCATGGGTTTAATGTTAATTTTTAATGTGTTTAATGCGTTGTTGGGATCTTGCATATTAGTTAAGGGATTAAGCTATGAACAATAATTCAATTTGTTATGTTGATGAAGCAGTGAGTTAAATGAACAGCTGATTCTGAATTGAAGACTTTTTTCAGGCACATTACTATTCTTAAAACATACCTAGGACATTCTCCCAACAACATCTGTGATTAGACATCAAATGCACAGATACAAAACAAGTACTCTCCAAGAAAGGACTGAGTCATTTTGCTCATAGAAATCTGCAGTACTGATCACTACACCAAAGTAGCTTCCATTTGCTACACCGATTCACAATTTAGAGCACTACCTCAAAAACCTGAAGTGACAGTATAAAGCAAGTTGCTAAACTTCTGAAGCATTCTACCTACAGAGTCAAAACTCTACTTCCATCCTCAATTAACTTTACTGTTACTGCAAGAGGTGGCCTACTGTGAATGTATGTGGAATAATCCATTGTGAAATGAAATTAAACCTGGTTTGAGATTCAGCATTATGGCTTTTAACAAAACAGCAAACCTAGACTAAATTAGTGAACGTAAGTAAGGCAGCTGAAATGACAGAGTTTCCAAGAGGGCTGAGCATTATTAAGTTTTTCGTTATTATGCTCTTAGGCACAATCTGATTAGTTTCAACAGCTGCCCAGCAGGAAAAGCCAACCATTCATTCCACAGTAATATGCATATTAACATATCTCTTCTGTTTTCAGTGATTTCAGAGCCAGGTAGCACACAGCACCATAGCATGAGTTTGTATATTTTGATTTATATGATATTGAGTATTTCAGACACAAACCACATCAGAAATTCCTGATCATCACAAAGTAAGTTGCTGGCTTAAAAACTTTTCTAATGGATAAACTTGTTCCACCCACTAGTATACAAGAAAGATACAAAAACTAGGAGGTGAAAAAAAGTCCACTGTGCATAACTTAAATTAGATGGGATTTTGTTAGAGGCAGTGAATAACAAAAAGCAATTTTCTTCGTTACCTAGCTCAAGAAACTCAGTAGCTGGTAGCGTATGCTATGCTGTGCTGAACTTCAAACTTCAGAAGCTGCTCAAAACAGCTTCTGAAAGACTTCACTACAGTTTATAAGAACTCTTCTGATATTATCTGACATTAGAAAAGCAATAAGAAGAGTGGTTTTACCATATTGTCTAGCTCTATGTCAGATACAATTTTGACACACACACAACCCACATACACACAATACTGTGAAAGGTTTCAAGCCTGGAAGTAAAATTTTCAACCAAATACTGAATTATAATTTCATACATCAAATAACTTAAAACTTATTATCAATGCTTATCATTAATATGGAAGCATCTAAATCCCCTAGGTTTTAATTCTACAAAGGTAAATTCACTTCCTACAGAGCCTTGACTATTCTTCAAGTTCTATAACATAGGAAAGCTTTGGAGAAAACCTTATTCTTTGAGTAGCACAAACTTTTCTGCCACTGGGTAGCAGAATAAATTCTGCTTCTGTCTCTGACCTTTATTTCTTATCTTTGCTCAAGAATTTAGGTATTTCAGATACAAAGCAAATTAATTTTAATTCTTGGTCATTCTCAGGCCAAGTCAGTATCGTTCACATCACTTAGCTGAAAGGAAATTGAGGCACAGAAAGCACAAGTCATTCACTGGCAACTACTCTACAGACCAGAAACCAAACCATGAGACAAATGTCACAGTTTGATGGCCCTCTAAAAGCACATGACAAAGAGTACAGAACAGATGCATTACAGAAGACACTAAAGCACAAATAATACCAGTTTAGATAGCATTTCAAAGTGAGAACAGGATTTCAAGTCAACATACCCTTTTAGAAAATTGCCTAGGCAGTCTGAAAGAAGACACCACTGTTTCTCATACAGCATTGCTCTAAATAACAAAAAACTTTTATTCAGATTGCACATCCATTTCCTCCAAAAGTTAATAGAAGGAATGATCATACAACTCATCTTTTATAGAAGTCATGAACATTGTAGTCATCCTGCCATCCATATACTGCAGTAGTAGAAGACAGACTATTGGAACGGTTTGTGCCATAGAATCATAGAATCATGGAAAAGTTAGGGTTGGAAAGGACCTTAAGATCATCTAGTTCCAACCCCCCTGCCATGGGCAGGGACACCTCACACTAAACCATGTCACTCAAGGCTATGCCCAACCAGGCCTTGAACACCGCCAACGATGGAGCATTCACAACTTCCCTGGGCAACTCATTCCAGTGCCTCACAACCCTTACAGTAAAGAATTTCTTCCTCATATCCAATCTAAACTTCCCCAGTGTAAGTTTGAACCAATTACCCCTTGTTCTATCACTACCGTCCCTAATGAAGAGTCCTTCCCCAGCTTCCCTATAGGCCCCCTTCAGATATTGGAAGGCTGCTACTCATAGCAGCCTTCTCTTCTCCAGGCTGAACAGTCCCAACTTTCTCAGCCTATCTTCATACAGAAGGTGCTCCAGTCCCCTGATCATCCTCGTGGCCCTCCTCTGGACTTGTTCCAACAGTTGCATGTCCTTTTTATGTTGAGGACATCAGAACTGCACACAATACTTCCAGTGAGGTCTCAGGAGAGCAGAGTAGAGGGGCAGGATCATCTCCCTCAACCTGCTGGTCATGCTCCCTCTGATGCAGCCTAGGATACAATTTGCTTTATGGGCTGCAAACACACACTGCTGGCTCATGTTCATTTTTCCATCGACCAACACCCCCATGTCCTTCTCCGCAGGGCTGCTCTGAATCTCTTCTCTGCCCATCCTGGAGCTGTGCCTGGGATTGCTCTGACTCAGGTGTAGCCTTCCTATTTTTTTTATTTACACCCTTTGAACAATTTTTTTCCCTTCATTATGATCAAAATGCACACTTGTGCCTCTAGGAGCCCACCCTCACAAGCAATCTTGAAAGTAAAAACCACAACAGAAACAAAATAGATTCTATTGCTGTCCATTGCTGCTATTGTTTAGTACTTCACAGAAACAACCGGGCTTGGCAGACGTAACTACTTGAGACTCTGAAATCAGAGACAGGTTAAAAATGGAAAGACAGAAGTCCAACAAAGCATCACATGTAAAGGTGTAGCAAAGGTCAAAGTCTTAACACAATGCACTTCAGTGCAACACAGATGGGAAGCAGTAAATTTAAATCATTTATGGTCTATTTGTAAGACTGAGTTTCCAGTTACGGTATTCATACTTTCTGTTGGATTTCTATTAACAAAGGCCAGTTCACCAATGGAAAATACTAATACATAACTGCCAGAATACTGTTTTTGAGGTTTCATGGGAAACAGGGATGAGGACCAAAACAGAAGTTATTACTTTGTTTATACCTTTAAATGTGCTACAACAAATAGGTTTGAAAAGTCCCTAGTGGAAATGAGGGTGAAAATTACACGGCAGGGGTTAAAACGAAGAGGGAAAAGTAATCTCAAAGTGAAAAAGACACACAATATCCCATTCTGAAAAGCACTGAGAAAGATCCTGACTCAAAAGAGAAAGAAAAAGAACAAAAAAGGGAAAAAAAGTCAATTTGCTTGATAAAGCAAAGAAAAAACACTACAAGTATTTGACTTTGGAACATCAGCAATAACCAAAGCAGTAACACACATCACATTAATAGAGCCAGCAATTATTCCACAATGTGAGAAAAATGTATTTCAATACTGACAGCTGATGACTCAGAATTCATTCCTTTTACCAATGTTTCTTTTTGTTTCTTTTAAATTGTCTGAAATGCTCTTTGCTACATCTCCCAGCTTCAAAAGCTCTACAGGACTTCAGTGCTTACAGCAATTATATTTCTGGGCTAGAGAATATAAATTACTTTGTAACAAACTTTGGAATAAAAATAACCATACTAATGCAGTCAAGTGCCACAACCCATGACTGACACTCGATTTACATGTATTCCTTGATAGCTAAAAGATATGATTTTGGGCTTGTCTGTTTCTCTGCTTGAAAGGAAGCAAAATACTACATACATGTATTCATAGTAAAAACAACTACAATTACTTTACATCTCTCTCACTAAAATCCAGTAATTGAAAGTTAAAAACAAAATTAAATTCAGAACACAGTATCATTATAAAAGCTTCTTTAATATTGTGTGCTTTATGAAAAATAAATACCAACTTCATCTCCTATATGCAAAACGTAGATTCAAAATTGGAGATCTTCATCCCTTCCGAAAACAGAGGTCATAGAAAAGTGACCTGGACAAAAGAAAAATCTGAACGTTTTATGAAAATTACCACTGACATTTTCCTTTTCTTCACTGAAAATTTTTAAATATGTTTGGTTTGGGGTTGTTTTTTTTTTGTTTTTTTTTTTTTTTTTTTTTTTGCCCCATACATATGTGAAAAAGCATTACTCATGAATAACTTGGAATTTTTAATAATAATGATCAGAATAACTTCAGGATTTGCAGGCAGCCTGCTGGAAACCTAATTTAAGGTTTTTCATGATAAGTCATCCAAATTACAAGAAAAACATGTATTCCTTCATCCATTACCATAACTAAAAGAAGAAAAAATACCCTCACAAAGTGATTCTGAAACTAGAATTACTTTGGAGGCAAAAAAAAATTTTTACATTCTATCCAGCAATAATTTGGACAAAAAAAAAAAAAAAAAAAAAATGGTCTTTAGATGCAATATGTATTATGTTTGGCTGGTGATATCTCTTGCTACCTTTAGAAATAATTTTCTTATTTAGCTATAAACGAGTTTAGTCACAAATTTTCTAACTGAGAAAATTACCAAAACAATAAAAGCCTGTTGGATAAGTTAGTTTTTCAAGCAGAAAACTAAAGGCAGTTTCACTAAAATAGTTCATAAACAAATGGTCTGAGTGCCAGAAACCTATGACAGGTCATTCTTTAAAGAATAAAAATAAACAAATAAAAGTAAAATAGGGGCCAAAGAGAAGCATCTTTACTTATAGATCCTGACAGCGAATATATAAAAATAATGTACCGGCACAGCGGCAGCAAACTCTCGGGGTATTTTAAAAACGTTCCCATCTCTTTCCTCTCTGACATACAAAATACCAAGTCTTTAAAATATTGTATATTTTGAGACACTGAAAATTATGGGTGCAGTATAATTTGACCTAAGTGCACGGCACTAAGTGCACTAAGCAGCCTGTCAGAATAAAAGATGCTTCATATATAAACCTCCTAAAGATATGTAAATACTTAGTCTAAGCCACAGTTGATACTTCTATTGCCACTGAGAAAAAGTTCCAGAAGAGGTAATTTGTTAGCACTGCTTTCACCTATCAGATCTGGGGAAAAATTAACAGCCAGAAACCTGAAGGCCATATTTGATGCCTAAGGGGGGTCTGGGAACTGATCCATGCAAAGCAGTCAGGAGAGATGAATTCTCAACACTGCACGAGAGAGAGAGGCAGAGCAACATGATGACTTATCAGAGTCAAGAACAGGCTTTTACACCTGTCCACTTGTTGAACAGCTGCAAGTTCAGTGTGAGTCCTGTTACATTTCGAAGCAAACAATGGCTACCTTGTTGGAATGACACACAGGTGAGGGAAGTGTAATAACTGGCAAACAGAAACATGCAAAGAAATCTGCGTCCCACAGAATTCTTGCCAGTTGTCTGCAAATCATCACTGAGTGATGAAAGCTGAATCCCTTGCTCTTCATCTTTACAGTTTCATTACACGGGAAGGCATTAAGGGTGTCTTGATACATTACAAAAGTACAGTGATGTCTTCCTCTTCACCTGAGTACTTCAGTGGCAAATTTGCAGCTCATTTCCACATACAGATTTCAAAATTGTTCTTACTTTAAAAAACGTATCTCTTGGTTAAACACTCATCAGGAGCTGCTTTATATTGATAAAAGCATTTACTCCTCAAAAATGCTAATAAATTTGTTTAGTTTCAGTACTGTGAAGGTATTGATTTTTGAAAGACTGAATTGCAAAGTTAGATTGTCCCGAGGAAAGCTAATGATAACTGCAAAATTAAGATGTCCATTTAGAATTTCTTAATTTACATATATTTTTAGATACAGCCCCCAGAAAGAGTGTGAAACATGTGGAGACAGTGCACATTCTGCTTTCCTAACTCAAATTAATTTTCAGAGAAGAGACATAAGAAATCTCAATGCAACTGTTAACAGCAGCATACTCTGTAGTGATATCCTATTAAAACTGTTGTCTTTCTGGTTGCACCTTGTAGAAAGGAGAAAGTAGAGGAAGTCAAATATAAATAATAGTTTCTTACCCTCTGAAAGTGAGGAAGATTTTATGGCAAGTATAACACAAAGAAAAGTTCAAGACTCAAGGCAGCTACTACAGAAATAAAATGAAGCCTTGACAAAGTGACCAGTAAAACTCAATCACAGCTTCAGTGTTAACATGCAGAGAGATCTTCCTAGAAAATTTCAGTATCTGCACTCAAAATGTTTAGCCAATAATTTCTGCAAATAACTGGGGGGGGGGGGGGGGGGAAGATAAAA
>JAOEHX010014410.1:4503-15936 GCA_025448015.1 Bolborhynchus lineola | reverse complement strand
GTTGGAGAGAATGGGGTTGTGTGAAGAGTTTGACTTTGAGGATAAGGAACCAGAGGAGGACCAGCTCAGTGGGTCTGTGCTGGATGTCATCCTGGGTGACAAGTCCCTTGCTGTGCTCCATTAGGCAGCCACTGGCTTTCGTGTATGGGCAGCACTGTAGGTGCCCTGGGCTCATAGACATGTTAACTTGTCATGGAATCATGTAATTATTTAGGTTGGAAAAGATCTTTAAGGTCATCAAGTCTAACTGTTAACCCAGCACTGCCAAGCCTGCCACTAACCCATGTCCCTCAGGGATACATCCACACATCTTCTAAGTCCCTCCAGGGATGGTGACTCCACCACTGCCCTGGGCAGCCTGTTCCAACGCTGGACAACCCTTTCACTGAAGACATTTTTCCTCCTATCCAATCTAAACCTCCCCTGGTGCAACTTGAGAAAATGTCCCTGTGATTAAATCCACATCCCACTGAGTGCCTGCTGTCTCCATCCCACTCCAGCATCGACCACAGCAGCCTGTGCCCCACTGCAACAAGGCAGGTACCATCCAGCAACCCAATGGAGCAGTGTCCTGATGAGACCCAGCAGAGAGCTGCTATGAGGTGACCAAATACCAGAAAGCACCAGGATGATGTGCTTCTGCCCCGCTCATCCCAACATTGCCTATCCTCCCCAGTATCCTCCTGGCCTCTTCGCAGCCGTGGGGGTGTCAGCATCCATGCTGGATCTATCCCCATGCTGGCTGTAGTGCTTGCCTCTTTTTCCAGTTGCCATAGGAACAGACGAAGGCCTCTAAAGCATCGCGGTGGGGTGTCATGCTCTGGAGCAGGAAACCATTTTATAGTGATAATAAATTCAGGGAATTGGAGAATTTGGCCAAAGTAGCACGTAGGGAAAGGACTTGAAAAGGCAGAATGGAGATAAATGAACAAAAATAATCTTATGACAATGGCCATATGTTGTGCTAGACCTAAATGGAATCCTTTTCCGGAGTTCAGGTGAAAGGGTCTGGGAACATACATAGATTCTCCCTGAAGCATGAAGATAGAAAGGTAAAAGCTACCACCAGAAAGTGTTTAAGGACTATTGGATTTCAAACCCCTTCATTATCTTCAGTCCTTGTGATGTCAAGATGTGAATTACTGCTGGCCAAACATTTACCGTCCCTCCATTTGCATGACAGGAACTGGAGAGGCACCAAATCATTGGGGACAAGAGCTGGCCAAGCAGACACAACCCTTTGAAGGTCTTTAAGAAGCTGCTGGAAATGCCTGTATGGGGGGATGGAGGCAGATGCCTTGGGGGAGCTTTGTAGATCCATGCTGAGGTGGAGACCATGAGGGTCTCCCAGAACAGCGCAGGGCTGTGGGGTCTGCGAGCCCCCTTGGGATCTTGGGGAGCGCCTGGGTTAGCTGGTGATGGCAGAAGGCTCATTTCTGGAGCTCTCACCCATGTATTCATGCTCGGCTGATCATCTCCTGCATCCTGGCCTCAAGCTGCACCAGGGGAGGTTTAGATGGAGATGAGGAACAATTCCTTCCCCAAAGGGTGCTCAGGTATTGGAACTGCCCAGGGCAGTGCTGGAGTCACCATCCCTGCGAGTGCTCACACACTGTGTCTGGTGAAGCCATAGCAAACCCTTTGCTGCAATGCTCTTTGCTAACAGAGACTGCCTGGGGGAGCCCGTCTGTGTTAACACCAGCTTTAACACATCGACTTTCTACAACAGGAATTTGGTGGCAGGAAAACAGGCGGGCAGTAGGCATGGGAGATGGTGGCAGGTCACTGGGTACAGCTGGCGCCTATTGCAGCGGTGGCCTCACAGGCAATAGTGGGTAGCAGGGGGGCACTGAAAAATGGGTGAAATCAAGCAGATGAGTGGATGCAGACCCCCTGTTCAGCCCGGTGCTGCTGGCATGGCACAATGCGTTCATTGAAGCCCACACCAATGTTCCCCGGCTCAAACCACGCTCCTTAATTGTGCTGAGATTTGATTTATCTCATCGTGTCCTGTTGGCTTCAAGAAGCAGAATTTCTCATGCTGATTTAATCACTTCATTATGTCGAACAAGTCAGAGTTATTTTGAGGTGCTAATAGGTGCCAAAATTGGCAGCATGAGGCTCATGCTTAGCCTTAGTGCTTGGTTTTTGGCAAGCCAAAGAAAGCCTCGAGGTGGTGCTTTTTACAGCAGACAAGGCTCACCCAGGACCTGGGACATCTGGTGCTGGTTCTTTACAAACACATCCCTTACCATGGTTTGCTTTCAGCTTACACTCAGTTGAGTTTAACAAGGATGAGGTAGGAACTCAGGAATTACTCTGGATGTGGCCAGAGCTCAGGCAACAAAAATCACAACAGCTTGGTCCCTGCTGCCTGCTCCTGCGGCAGGGAACTGGATGTGGGGTCTGCACCCTCTTGGGGCTGAGCCCTTCTCAAGGTGGAATAGTGTAAAGGTGCCTCTCACCCTTTCCAGAGACCAAATCTCTGTGTGTTCCAGCTGAATTCCCAGCTAATTCACTGTCTTGGTACTTCCACCATCCCATCCCCAGCAAAGAGCAGATCCTGGGTCCCTGGCTACAGGGTATCTTCTCCATGCTGGCTGTCACCAAGCACCTTGTTGTTCTTCATGTGCCTCAGCATGCCTTCCAGGAGAATCAGCTCCAAGATGTTGCCAGCACAGAGGTGAGGCTGACTGCTCTGGAGTTCCCCGGCTCATCCATTTTCCCCTTCTGGAAAATGGGGGTTATATTTCCCTTTTTCCAGTCATCAGCAACTTCATCTGACTACCATGATTTGTCAAATATGATGGACAGTGGCTTAGCAACTTCATTTGCAGCTCCTTCAGGACCCGCGGATGGATCTCATCAGGTCCCATGGACTTGTGCACATTCAGGTTCTTAAGATGGTCTTGAACCATATCCTTTCCTACAGTGGGCTCAAGGTCTTCATTCCCACAGTCCCCGCGTCTGCCTTCCAAGACTTGGGTGGTGTGGTCAGAGCATTTGCCAGTAAAGACTGAGGCAAAGAAGTCATTAAGAACCTCAGCCTTCAAATCCGGGGCAGTCAGTTCTCCCGATAGCTTCTGGAGGGGTCCCACTTTACCCCTAGTCTGTCCCTGCTCAGCCCCTGCTGCAGGAGGAACGAGTGTGCCCTGTCCATTGTGCACCCTTGCCTCAAGAGATAAGTCAAGCAGGGAACGTTCGCTCTGTCCCAGGGTTTTCTTAATTCCGTAAAGCTTCTCAAGCTGCACAGAAATTCTGCCACTATTTTGAGGCCCCTTTCCCTCCCCACCATCCCCAGAGGCTCCTCGCTGAGCAGTGGAATAGAAAACAACAGATTATTGCTACATCTTGCTCAGCCTATCTCCTTCATATGAAAGAAAGATGGTTTGGTTTGCTGTGGAGCGGGGGTGTGCTTTGGAAGTGAATCAGAGTGAGAGATGCCAGGAAGGAATTGGAGTTTTTTCCTGAGTGTCTTCCCAGGAAGCTGCAGAGCCATGTCCCTGCGTGGTTTCTGGCTACCCCAGGCCCTCCTAAAATCCAAAAGCATCTTGTTAGACATCTCCCCATCCCTTCACAAAGATCCTCAAAAGCAGTGTGAAGGTTGACAGGAGCCCAGCGTGGAGGGATGTGAAGCCCTTGCTGCTCCCCAGTGGTGGGGAACCTCTGTTTGGTGACATGGACATGTAGGGGGGTCCTGGTGTGGGTGCTTTCGTAAAGCTGTATGTACACAGCGCACTCCTGGGCTCCCTAGAGCATCCTTGCAGTGATGGCAGCAGCAACGTGGTTCCTGTAGTACCTCAAGCAGGGCTGAGTTAGCAGATGGGATGCTCCCATGAGGCTGGCATGCACCGGCTGCCTCTTCTCACCTCATCTCACTTGTAAGACACTTGCTTGGGAGGATCCATGTTAAGGCTTTCCCATAAAACCTGCATATCCTACCCACATAAGACTTGGGAAGGGATGGATTCAATGGCTGCTGGGTGCCAGGACTCTATCTACATACTCCATGGCTCTGGGCCATGTTTCATTTCCAAAACATCCTGGGTTGTGCATCAAAATGGAGCATCAAATGCTTCTTCTCTAATACCCCCGACCCTCCCCACATCGAGGTCTTCTTTCCTTGACCTGTTCAGACTTTCCAAGTGTCTTTCCAATCATGCAACATTTGGCAGAGCTGGAAGAGATTTACTGCCGCTGGCCAGCTCTTGGCATTTAGGGTTTTAATCCATGAGACCTAGGCAGCAGCCCAAGATCCAGCAGATCCCCTGCCACTATCCCATCACATCCCACTGCATCCCACTGCATCCGCCGGCATGCCAGGGTGGAAAGAGCTTTAAAACTGAAGATTCTGGAGGCGATTGATTTCAGCCAGCCATTTTAATCATGATTTAAGTTAGCAAAGCAGAAAGCTGAGTTTAAATGATCAGCTTTAATCTTGTTCTTCATTTGTATCTTTTTCTTACTCTCTTAACTCAATTCTTTTTGGTTGGTAGCTACTAATCTGGAGGTTTACAACTTCTACAACTCCTTTTTTTGCTATGTAGAAGAAAACACTATGTATGTGAGGTTACTTAAGCAATTATGTAGCTTATTGTACATTTATGAAAATGCTTTGGTTTTGAATTTTATCACATTACAATATAGGGAATATGTATTTCCTTTTTATGAGATTATTATTAATTTTATACCCACAACATGTGCTATGGTCTATTCAGATGGAAATTGGTTTTCAATTTCAAACTCCACAAAACCAGCATCAAACCCAGGTTTTATTATTTAAATAAAACCATTTTAAATGTGTTAGCTACAGATTAAAAACTGAGCTTATCTGAGCATGCAGTTAAACCTGGTTTCCTAAGCAAGTGAAGTACTATCCCGTATGGGGGAGCTGAGTGCTTTGCTCCTGATTTTTCTTTACAGGTTAAAAATTAAGACATTAGATTTTATTCACAGGCAGGAAAAGGCAGATGACCTTTTCCATTTCCTCTCATCCCAAATCCCTCTGGTCTGCAATGACCAGTTTAGTGGGAAATGGTGATGCAGAGAGGTTTATATTTTGCCTGTGACGCTGGTAGTTGCCAGAGCCAGCCCTTCAGATGCTTCAGTAGTTTTAGAGCCTCTTCATAGAGCTGACAGCAATCACTGCTGCTTAACAGTTTTGTACAAGCTACTTACAATGCATGAGTGTAGGTCTCAACAATGCACTCCTTTGTTTTTAATAGAACAGTGTGTGTAAGGCAAAGCACAACCAGTCTGAAACACTCCAGAGATAAAGGCTGAAGCCCAACAGATCAGGTAGGGAGCACTACAGCCCCTAATTTTTCCAGACACAGAAATTACTATTACCATTTGCCTTGCTGCAGCATCAAGTCCACTCCATAACTTCTCTTTCTCCTTTCCAGGAAAGGGAATCTTTCCCTATTTGCAGGTAGGAGCTGACAGTAATTGGCCACCACTGCCTGGCTGGTGTTTTCACTTTAACAATACCACACAAAATACATGACCCCATGTTGTTATCAACCGTTATCTGCACACCAGATCCAGCTGGGGATATATTATCCCAGGGAAAAGAATCCTGCAGGGACAGTGCCACCTTAATGGAAATATCAGATTATTAGCAGCATGCTAATAGAAATGTCCTCTTGTGGGAGAGCTCCCATCTTTTTGGAGAGGCTGAAGCAGGTTTCAGGGTTCATCCTGTAGCTCACTCCTAAAGGGCAGTGATGCCAGAAGGGAGCTCCTCGGGTGCAGAGACCATTACTCCTGGGATCCCAGAGAAGCATCCTCAGTCCCCATCTCAGCCTGGGGATGTCTTAGGAACTCCTCATGTCTTCCCTCCAGATGCACAAACCTGCCTTCATCCACGAGCATTGCTCACGCTGCAAAAATGAGACAAAGAGGAAGGCAAAAGCAAGAAAACGGACAAATGAGGCACTTCTGCGCTTTCCATTCTCCAGCAACTGGCAGCAGTTTACTGTGTACATATCACCAATGCTGGTTTATGAGCTCCACTCCTACTGGCACAGTTTTTTGTCATTCCGTTTTCCAGCTTAATTGCTGTTTGTTTTGTCATTTCTCAGTGACAATTACAGTTCAAATCCAAGAGTGGCTTTGAAAATCACAAATGGCGAATGCCGGCTTCATTAATACACAGTTAATGCACTGTAGAAGAGCACTTGAACTCTACATGCCCGAGGCCTGAAACATAAAAACCTGGTTTGAAAAGCAATGATTATTTGATCTATTTAAAATACTCCCAGCATCAGCCTGGTCTCCTGGGTACATTTGAGCATCAGCACTTTGGGAGGCTGAAAAATCTCGCGCAGGTTTGTTCCCTTACTTGGTCATTCAGAAAAACCCCAGTGCTGCAAAGCATAATCCTGTATCTTTTCTAGAGGAGGGAAAGGGAGAGACAAACCTCACCGTGGGCTGCTTTGTCCCAGGACAGGGTGCTTTTCCTGCACCTGATGGAGGGAATGAGGTCATAAGAAGAATAGAAAGAGATTTGACTCAAACAAGCCAGGAGTGGTCAGGGTCAGGCAGACAATGTCTTTGTGATTGTATCGGGAGACTTTCCAAGTCCATCCTGCTGCATGCCATCCCTTGGGATCCCACTCCACTGATCTCATCCTGCTGCATCCCATCCCACTGCCCCTATGCCACTGCATCTCACCCTGCTGATCCCTCTTTCTGTATCCCATCCCACTGCATCTCATTCCACTGCATCCCATCCTGTGTGATCCTATTACACTGCATCCCATCCTATTGATCCAATCCTGCTGCACTGCATCCTACTGTATGCCATCCTGCTGATCTCATCTCACTGATCCCATTCCCCTGCACCATGAACTCCGCATTAGCAGCTTTAGCTCTGAGTTTTCTGCTTGTTGCTGCTGTATTCATTGATAAAAGAGAAATGTGCATCCGGGTGAGTAACTCTCTGGCAGTGGTTGCACAGGTTTGCAGGCTGGGGCTCGGTGATGCTTCTGGGGCTGGATGGTGAAGGAGAATGGAAAATGGAGCTGTTTTAACAGCTGCCATTGAGGCATTCTTTTAAAACTGAAAAAGCTTCATTCAGTCAGCCTGAGGAGGCTTAAGAGACTGTGGCTAGCAGAGAGGTGGGCAGCCCTGGAATTACGGCACAGTAATTGCTTGGTACTTAAAGTCCAGGTCTGGAAGATCTCTGAGTAATAACTCATTGGAAAGATATTGAGCTCTCATCACAAAGAGGAAATATGGTCTCTAAACAGGCAGCTAATGGCATGCAATTTATCTGATGGCAAATCACCCACGTTCATTACTGTCTGCAGCACAGCCAGAAAGCGAAATCCAAAATTAGCAGAAGGATGGAGGGAAGGTGGGAAGGACACATTTCCTTCCAGTGTTTCTCCAAGGGTGGCTCCTGAACTCCTTGCAGCAGCAGTTTACACCCGTGGCTGCTGCCAGCACAACCGAGCCAGGAAAAACCCCTTTATGTGCATCTTCCTCCCTGGAGACGAAGAAATATTCACACTATTCAGAGTTCACGTTGAGAAAATCCCTCACAATCATCAAGGGGAAACCAGGACTGGTGGAAGTTTTATTGTTCTTGCTCATCTATTTCAGCGCTGTGGCTCCAGTGGTGAACAAAGGCCAGAGACTCTTTCATTCCTTTCCAGCTCCCGAGCGTCGCCATAACGAGGGTTTGAACGCCTTAGAGCTTCCTCTGCTTTACAGCTTCCTTCCTCCCCGCTCCTTTTACTCTCTTCCAGGTAGTTCTGGTGGAGGAAACAGCTTTCTGGCTGCTCCTTCCCAAGGGATGGGTAATGTTTTCCAAGTAAAGAGTTAGGTGGGGGCCTGGTGGCGCGATCAGGAGATGCTGCGAGGAACACCCCAAGAAAACAACCACAAGCTTTCTATCCATGATCCTGACACCAATAAGTCTCATTTCCCACCTCTGCTTCATCGTTCATAAGAACTGTGGTTTTCCTTTGCGGTCCCCAGTTGTGGCACGGTTTCTAAAGCCACCAGCGATGGAGACAGCGGGACTGACAGACCATGGGCACCTCTCCTCCTGCCTCAGGGGATGCTTTCTGTTGAACTGTAGCTAAACTCACCGCCTGAATCCAAAACATCCTCAGCAGCTGCTGTTGAAACACCCGAAGGACTGACCCCTTCTCAGCACCTATAAATGATCCATCCCCAGCACAGCAGTGCCTGAGGATTGCTGGGAGCCTGCAGGTTGCACATGCCAAAAGAAACAAAACCTGCCAGTTATAGTTTGCATTTCTTTGCAAAGCAAAGTAAATGCCTTCATGGAAAGAGGCTCCTTCATCTTGAGGTTATGGAAAAAGCAGCAGTGCTTCTTAACACCTAATTTGCCTTTCCTAGGAAATCAGAGGGATTGGAATTTGTTTGATTGAGGCTGCCGTTGGTTTTCCCTCCTGTTTTCTGATGGCCAAAAGGAAGCTATGAAACCTTGAAATAACCTTGATTTTCTTGGGGAGGGAGGATTACTTTGCTTCAAAGAGGACCTTTTTTCCTTTCAGCACAACTATGAGCACAGTGTAGAAATGATGTGAAATCTTATTTCCCGTTGGTAATGGACAAGTCCCTGTTTTGTGTTTGCTGCAGGTTAGAAATCTGTCATTTTTATGTGCCTGGAACCCTGCTGGAGTCTGAGCTGTCACCAGGACAAATCCCTGGTGGGATTCTCCCCCAGCAGCCCCAGCCTCGGGCTTCTCTCTATGCACCTAATTCATGTAATAGTGAGCCTGGAATAGAACCATCAGCACCAGGCGGGGAGGGGAGACATTCCCCTCTTCCTTTGCTTGGCCATCATCTAATTTTGGAAGGTGGTTCACCAGCATTGCTGGCATTTCCTGCTTTTCATCACCTTTTCTCTGATTCCCATATATCTGCCACCTCCTTTCACTGGAACAATTGTGATTTGGTGATAGATGTCCTTGGAGTCCAGAGATGGGAATGAATAGATCAGGTTAAATCCTGGGACAGCTTCAACATCCTTCTTCTTGGAGACCTTCCTAACAAGACTGGTTGCTGGCAAGGTCCTGCTTGACTCGGGTACAAACCAACTGTGGCCATGAATGTCCACACTGCACCAGCCAAATTCCCCAAGGGCTTCATCAACCCATAGCAGATACCTCCAAGTTTCATCCCAACCTTAGGATTCCCTGACATAGATTTTAATCATTCAGGTATGCCCAAGGCTGCAGCTTAAGGGACATCAGCAAAGGATGATGCCCCTGCTTTGTGCAGGGCAATAGGGCAGCCCAGAGCCCTGGGAACCACTGGGGAAGAAGGAAGGATGCTGGCACCTATGGTGGCTGCATCCTCTCTGCCTGGGTGTTGAGAAGGGCTGGATTTGTGATGGGAGCAGTGATTTGCAGAGTCAAGCCAGGAACACCAAGGATTAATCACTCATACCTGGGATAATGATAACAACAGAGGCCTCTGGGGAAATCTCTGCTGCTGAATAGTGGATTTTTAGGGTTTTTTCCATGTGAAGTCACTTAATGAACCTTCATGTTGAAATCTTCAGACCCCCTTTGGGGGCTAACTAGGAAATACTGATAAATAGTGCTTGGCACTTCTGAGGCTCATGGTGAGTGGCACAAACACTGTCACAGCAGTTGGAAGGGGTCTCTCCCTTTTTTACCCCTACTGTGGCTCTTTCTACCAGCAAGGTGCAGGCATGGTCCAGCAAGGGGTGGGCATCTCCCAGCCCAGCCCTCTGCTCTGCTTCCCCCTGCACCCCTTGCGAGAGCCTGATTCCCAGGGAAGGCACTGTCAGCTCAGCAGGAAAATGCATTTAGTCCAAACCTTTCTCCAGAAGCAATGTGTTAGCTGCAAAGCAGCTTCCACATTTCATTTGCTGGCAATTTACAGCCCTTACTGTGAGACAGTGTAATATTTGCAAGCAATTAAACAGAGGATGACTCAACCACAGCCACCTCGGGTCAGATTTTCAAGTGTTCATCGTTCATAATTAAGGAGGGATTGGGAAAGCAGCGGCTCCTGCCTGCTTCCAGGGCTCCTCTGCCCCAGCAGCTCCTGTGCCCAGGCCTAGGGGGCTCTTGCCCAGATTTGCTGCTGGAGGAAGAGGGATTTACTAAAGAGAGGAGGAATGGTCTGAAGGAGCTGTGGCCAAAGCTGCTCATCAGTAACAGGGTGTCTTCAGATGCTGCCTGGAGCAGTTTCAGCTCAGCCTTGCTGATAATGGGTTGTGCTGGGTCTGGCATGAGGGTGACTAACGCAGAGGGAGGTTTCAGTGCAACCCAGCCTGCTGCCCCGACAGTGCTGCTCACTGCTTCCCACCCCAGGCAGTGCAGCCAGGCTCAGCTTCAGGCAGTACAGAAGGACAAGGGGGCTTTCTTAAGCCTCAGTAAGCTCTGAGCAAGGGCTGCACGTGCAAACCCCCAGGTTTTTCAGGCCTGACCATGGATGAGATTGGAATTCTCCAGCAAAAAGAGGAGCAGGGGTTCAGCCCTAAGCAAGCAGGAGGCTGTGCTCCTGCCCTTCTGCCAGCTGGGGCCTGTCTGTCAGAGCCAATTACGGTCTCATCTTCCCAAGAGGGATGAAGAAGAAGTGTTTGACTTGGATTAACATCTCTCTGCGGAGATTCTCACTGTACTTTGGATGTGTGACATGTCACTACTGACACTGCTGATAGCTGCGGTTAGCCTCTGGGTACAAGTGGGGAAACTGAGGCAGGACACAGAAATGACCACTTAGTGTTACCCAGCAGAACCCATGGCAGTGCCAGCAGCATCCCTGGATGTCACCAGGGCTGGGGCCAGCCAAGCTTCCCAACACAACACAGTTTGCCTGTTGTATGGTATCATGCTGGTGAGTGCAGTGATGCTAAACTGCCCTCCTCTTCCACCTGAGGAAGCATTGCACCTTCCTGCCCTGCCCACCATGTCTCCCCATGTCCTTGGTCCTTCAGCCTGCTCCATTTTCCCCTTGCTGTTTATTCTCCAGGATAACCTTGCTTTAGAAAATGAGTCTGTTTACCATCTGCTTTTTCTCATCGTGACCAGTAGCAGCCAAGCAACACCCTGGATAGCAACAGGAGCTGGAAACGCAAGAAAGATGCTGGGACAAATACCAAAGCACCAGTCCTCCCCATGATGTCCCTTTGCTGCCCAGCCTAGGGGCTGGCAGGGGATGGGGTACCCCAAGGCATGTGAACTCCTGGATCCAATGGTGCTGGACGAGACAAGGCTTATGCTTGTGGCTTGGGCACTGCTGCCCTGTCCTGCCCTGCACATGGAGGCAGCAAACACACACAGAAGTAAAATGCTTTGCTCTGCATCATGGCTCCTGCTAGAAATAAAGCAGCATTTCACAGCCAGGGGACTGGAGCACCTCCTGTATGAAGATAGGATGAGAAAGTTGGGGCTGTTCAGCCTGGAGAAGAGAAGGCTG
>JAOEHX010014409.1:0-13618 GCA_025448015.1 Bolborhynchus lineola | reverse complement strand
GAAGGGTTTGCCAGGGAAATTGTGAATGCTCCATCCCTGGTGGTGTTCAAGGCTGGGTTGGACATAGCCTTGGGTGATATGTTTTAGTGTGAGATGTCTCTGCCCATGGCAGGGGGGTTAGAACTGGAAGATCTTAAGGTCTTTTCCAGACCTAACTACTCTATGACTCTATGTTTCTATGATATTGTCTTGCTGATGTCTTTCTCTTTCTGTTTGCAGTCTTGCAGATTTCTTGATTTTACATTTTGGGTGCTCCATGAAATGCCTTTCATGAAGCTCTTCCCCTATTTTTTTTTTCCCCAGCAATCTAGTGGACATTCAACCTTTGAAAATCCGTCATTTAAAAACTTTAAAACCTAAATTGTGACATACTTTTAAAGTGTCAGGACATGTGAATGTTTTTACATTCATTTTGATACCATAAAAGCTTTTATGAGTACTCCTTTATCCATTTGTGTGGAATCCATCATGCCCATGATTAGTATCATGACTTTAGCATCAGAATGCATTGCATACTGATGGTTTATCCAAGCTGCCAGTGGTTTACAGCCAATCAAGTAAATATCCTACAATGCTAAATACTCTTCAATTTATGAGTAGATAGAATATCTGTTAATGATTTTGTCACAGCAGACTTACAACTTTGCATCAATGTCAGCTGTCACTTTATTAATTATGTACATAAGGCAGCTGATCACAGAAATTTTCCACATTTTCCCTTTGGTATTTGTATTTGTTCTTCACAATTAGTCATAGTCACTCAATAGCTGCATATGATGAAGTCAGCAGAACAAACCTTAGGAGGGTGTTAAATGCTGGGCAAAATAAATAGAATTTGTTTAGTGCAGTATATAGAAGTATGGAAATGACATCACTATTTTTTTATGTTAATTTTTGATCACTTTGTTAGCTTGGGAGAGGTACAATTTCTCCCTTAAAATGCAATTACATTATTTTCACTAATACTTAATGATGCTGATCTTTTTATCAGTACTTGATTAATAACATTTTCTCATTTTTTCTTTATTATGCCTGATTTAGTATAGCAAAGTAGGATTCAGTGATGCTTTTCTTTTTTCAGCATAGACATTATACTTTAAAACTGTGCTGCATACTCAGTGGCAAAACCCAGAATTTGTTTTATTGTTGCAAAACTGATAAGCGTATTGCAGGTCACTCTGGTCCACCATAAGTAGTGGTGGACCTGTGGCTCTGTGATTCTGTGTGTCACTGCGTGTTTACTGCTTATCTGAGGTGTTGTAAAGAGTAAGGAAAATGAACGAAAATAGTTAAAACTTTGAGGCTCGTGTAGTGCAGCGCTGCAGTAAGCTGCACCTTGTCCTGTAGAGAAAACGCAGGTATCTGTCCTTTCTCTATAGAGCTCAACTCTTCTGGGATAGCATAGTTCCTTGTCTTGTGCTTTCAGTGTCTGCTCAGAGATACCTAGTGCTCCTAGCTTTAGATTAAGTGCTGGTTTCCTAAATTCCTTGCTACATTCAGAGGACAGAATGCCTCGATATGAAGATGTAGAAGACTGCAGGCAATCTGACCTTAACAAACAGATACAAAACGTATCTATATAACCCATCTTATTATAAGAATGCTTTGAAAACCAAGGAATGATTGTTTATTATGGCTTTACTTCCAATTTTTTTTCATTGAATTTAGATTTTTTTCTTTGAATAACTTAATTTCTTTTCAAGCTTCCCCTTTTATATTTCTAAAGTAACTAGTATTGAAGTCCTCCAAACCCCTTATGTGCTCATATAAGCCTCTTTATAAAACCTCAGAAAAGGTATGCATTTCTGTAGCAGATTTGCTTTCGAAAATTACAGTATTGCTACAAACACTATAATAAATGTTTTCAAAGCTTTTTCTAACTCTGTTAGTCTTTCTTCCTGGCTGGATCATTTCATGAACAGATAACACTGGTATAAAAACTAAAGCTCTCAAATCAAATTTTTGTAGCAGAGATTTGTATATGCTCTTTAAAATTTTATTTCCCACAATGGCTACTGAAGATTTAAATATTAATGTGATTTTAATATTGCATGGAAAAAGACAGAAGGTTGAGACCTTCTTATATCTTAATATAATTCCTGAAAAGAAAGAAACAGGCATTATCAAGACTTGATGTAGCTAGTGGCATGTCAATGAAAAATAACAAATCTGAACACACTGCTGAGAAGAATGTTGAGTTACTCTTTCATTATTCACTCCCATCTCATAACTTCAGTCGCATGCAATTCATGAAATGCATTGTTAAAAATATATAGTTCAGAATACAGTACCATTACATATTTTGTCCAATTGTCAACGGTGCTGCAAAAAGACTCAATGTTAAGCTGAGTCCTCTTCTTAAAAAAAAAAGAGACATAGCACTACACTTTCCAGCTGTTTCTACAGATTAAAGTTTTCTGCTAGCATTTTCTTTTTAAGTAAAAAGAAGAAAGTCTGTCTTTCTCTCTTTTTTTATTGTGATGATACTGAAGAAAGTCTATACCTCTGTAGAGAGGCTGCTGAAGTCCCTAAAATGTGAAAGAGAACTCTGACTACCAGCCTGCTGATATGACCTCTTGTTAGCAATTGTTTTCTTATAAGGAAAGTTTAGAACATTTTCTTAGATGGATAGACTAAAGAAATTCTGAGTTGCAATATGTGATAAGGGAGGGATTACAAACCATAATTAGTAGTTCAGGAATTCCTTATTTCCTCAATTATTAAATCAAAACTATTCTACACCAGTTTCTTAACATGTATCTTCTTTGTTTACCTTGTTTTGCCTATGGCAGTTGGGATATTTAATAACATTCTTGGCCTTCTTTAGCTAACATCCTTTTTTTTTTAATCTGGATTTTTTCCCCTACCCTGTTCTATACCACTGACACTTGCATGCAGTGTGGCCACCAGCACATTTTAAAAGCCTTTTAAAGTCTACATTGTATCTGGTACAAATGAACAGAGACTTATCACTGTTCATACAAGCAAACAGCCAGCTTCCTATAAATCTCTAGTCAAGATTTTTGTACATTGTGTGCAAAAGAGATTTTTAAGGTGGGACTTAAAAGGTGGAGCTGAGGTGACTTTATCTAAGCTTAAAGAAAACTTTTCCCAAGTGTGAAAGATAGTGTGGGGAAAAGGATTTTGCCTGAAAATCTGGCAAGTCAGTCCTGAAGGAGAGTATGTAGATTATCCAAACTTGACTCCTCTGCCCAGACAAGCTTACATTATTATGAGTGTGAATTTTTATAACTTTGTATAATGTGAACACATATAATCTTTCAATTTGTGATTGGAAAAGAGCTAACTTGCTTAAGCACTCATATAACCTAAACTGCAAGTGGTTATTAACTGTGGGCAGAGGAAAATACAGACATTTTTCCAGTTAAATAGCTGCTCACATATAAAGTGTAAGTGTATGTATGTGATGTATACAGGACAGATAAAAATTGACAGCATGTATGGTCAGGGGAGTCTTGCCTGACCATCTGAGGATGCATCCACAAGGAAGCCGGCAGAAAGGACTCCTGTTAACAGTCCTAAAATTGTGACTGACATTCTGTCCAAGAGCTTTCTTGTTGAGCTGTATGTACCCTGTTCCAAGGATCCAAACACGTTGCTGCCATTTGTGTGCTAAAACTATGACATGGTGGAACATGGAGTGAGAGTTTTTTTCTTTTACTGGCTAGATGCTATCTTTTTATAATTTGGAAAATATAGCCTAGCATCTCGAAGCTATGATTTCTTTCACTATTTGTATTAACTGAGTTGTTGCTTTGCAACTGCTAGCTGTGATGTAACTTTCAATGAATTTGTATTCATCCACATTTAAGATGACAAGAAAGTTGATTATGGCTTTTTTTGGGAGGGCAGCATGCAGCTGACCAAGTTTTCATAAAACTAATGGTGACTTTGTTAACACCTTGCCTAGGTGGCAGATACACTTTTTGTTGGGCAGTGATCCTCTATGTGGTATATTGTTCTATATGCATTATTCTATTAATAAAAACATCTGTTGCTATATCTGGGCTCAGGAGCTCTTGATTAGTGCTCAGTAAATATATTTTTGGAGGATTGGGAGAAAACTTTAATTCAAAATTACTGTAAGGCTTTTTGCTTGTACATCCCTTTTGCTAGGTCAAAAATGTGCAAGGGAGATTATAGGAAGCTGACATTTCTATTGTTTATAGAGGGTTGGAAACTAGTTTTAAACAAATATCACTTCAGCTTCAGTGCATGAATCTGTTGCCTATGCAGACATATGAGGTGCATGGGGCAAGGATTTCATTTCACTACATCGAAACCTATGAATTCTTACCTTGTCATTGCAATTTTTCATGTTTTCAAGTTTCTCTGTTTTCCAAGTATCCAAGCAAGCTCGTCTCTTCTAGCTACTGCTACAGGCTGCAAATGACAGCAACAAACCTCAGCTGAGATTCACACCTAATGAAAATATAAAAGGTGAGAGTTAATAGCTACAGCCATTTAAATGGGTCTTTTACCCATGGGCTTTCCATGTTTTGGAACAAGAGAGGCAATGACATGATATTACTTTTACTTCCTTTGTGCTCTTTTTTGTAGTCTCTGGCCAATTTTGCAGCAAAAAATATTCTGGAGGAGAGTATAACTTCAATAGCACTTCCAAACACCTCCAATAACTGCTAAGATTTTTCTACCTAGTGAGCTGTAAACAGATTCCTACATTTTCTGATCAGGGTTTAGACAGGAGGCTAAATTATGTATTGCAGCATCACAAAAAGAGCACCCAAGTTCAGATCTGCTAGAAGTGTGAAAATAGTTGTGCTTGTCTATAAGCACATGTTAATGATTTAAACAAATTATTTCTGTTTCTGCTAATGCCTATTCTGTATTTGGCTTCTGCAGCACCTCCTGAAATTCTGTTTGGCCATCCACAGGACATATAAAAATAAATGTTTAGGTTTCCTCTATACAGATGTTCAGATGTGTTTCCTTAACTTTTTCTGATTGTTTTATGTATTTCTGAAGTATATGCTGGTATATACTCAGGAAATTATTTTTTTGTTACAGGAACACAAACTATGAGCAAGTCATCCAGAGAATAGTCACAGTTAGCGAATAATAGTACTGAATTAGTAGATCTACTAAATAACACCCCCCCCCTCCAAATAATAGAATTACAACCTGTTTGCAAGAAAAAGGCTTTGTTTTAATCAGAGAGGGGTTTGACTGATAAAAGTTTTATTCATCTTGTATATGCAAATATTTTGCAGAGCTTCTACCCAGTGGTAGTATGAACATCTGGTAACAATAATGAAAACATTGTTGCTCACAGTGCAGTTTTCCTTCTATTTTTATTAATATTTTATTAGGGAAAACTACCCTGTAAGGAAAAAAAAAAGCAGATAACAATTATTTTTATAATATATTTTTATTACTAATACAATTAGTGATTAAAAGTAATGCTATGCTCAGGGGAGTTGGGTGTATGTGTATTAGCAGAGAGAAAGTAGTTACCCTTTTACCCCTACACTGTTCAACTCAATAAAATGAAATTACAATTGTAGGAGGATAATAGGATTATTGTAGAGTCATCATTTCCTGCAGTATTAATCCTTTAAATTTGACCTTTCAGGAGTTCATTATGCCAAAATTGATAGATCATGCTCATAGGAAAAATTTGTCTGGAATACCTGAGAACCATTGAGGCAACTAAACAAACACCCCGAGATACTGCGTGTATGTATTTAAAATAGGTGTGCATTTTTGTGCATATATATATATATAAGTATGCATATAAATGCAAGACATGTCTCTGTCCTGTATCTTTTAATTACCACTTAAGAATATAAATACAGATGTAGTTATGATAGGTATTAACATGGTGTTTAAAAAATATAAAAAGAAATGACAAAATTATGCCACCTCAATGTAAAGATAGGGCACCAAATCTTCACAAGAGTTAAAAAAAAAAAAAACCCAACCCATAGTTATTTCCTTTTATTTATTTATTTTTTCTTCCTCTATTCCTGGTCTAGATAACTATTGGGGTGGGTGAAAAGCATCAGGGACTAAGACTGATGTCATACCTTCAGGGAGATGGAAATAATGTTGAAAAACAATGCTCTTAGATCCATCAACCCCATCAAAGTAGCTGCTTCCAGGCCTTTAATGAGTGCTGACCCTGATTTTAACTTCAGAATTCACTTGTGAAGAATTACAGAATATCCATTGCACAGGTGCCCTCCAGCAATTGTAATTTGCTCATCTTCACAACCCAGTGGTCTGCACTGGTCCCTGCATCAAAGCTGGGTTTAAAAGCAAAAAACAACTGTGCAATGCCCATCCCAAGACATCTCAGGTCTCTGCAGGAATAATGACTGTCATATACAGATGACAATCATCTGGATTCCAGCTTCTGTAATCAAGCATATCACTGTCCAGTTTACTGTGAGCTACCCACTGTTAATTTTAATAGTTAAATATTTTAATTGCCTCCTTCTTTTGTGAGATCTCACAGTCTGCATGGGATACTAACTTTTAGAAATTTCAGTGACCCCTTCCACTGACTCATTATCTATTGAGAGCTTTAATAATTAATTTTTTTTTAATCTAGTCTCTTGTTATTCCCTATCTCTAAGTTCTGAGGTTGAAATGACAATGTCAATCTGTAGCATAATGCATAGATTTATATTAGAGGATTGGGAGAAGGTTGTAAACAAAACATAAACTTCAAACCTCTAAAGAGTTTACAAGTTCAGTGATCAAAATGCTTATTACTGCCTCCCTGCTATCTTCCCTTTCAAGTTAAGGACAAACTCCATGCTGCTTCTGTGAAATGACAGCCCTGAACACCCTTAGCACACTCAAGTGTTGGTGGATGCCTTGAAGTAGAGGTAGCAAATAACCATTGATGTGTCTGAATGTTTTGAAATAGTTTTGATTTTCTTCCCTAGCATCAAAAGCAAGAAGAATATGACCAGTTAACTGCAGTGGCAGTGTGCTTATTAGAGAGAAGCAGAGAAAAGAGAGACAGAACACAGTGAATGCTCACCTGCCTATTGCTAATTGAGGCAGCCAGCAGATAATCCTCCGACTGTTGCAGTTTAAACTTTCTTATTGTAATAGAGACAATATTATTTTATTGTAGTAGAAGACCTATGATATTGATTCTTATTTGTTGTGAAAACTATAATCCTCTCATTTTTTCGCAGAAGGGTAACTTTTATAAACACAATATACTGATTCATTACATGTAGCTCACAACCCTCTTTGAACACATTTTGAAAGACGCAGTGCCTTTCTGACTTTGACTTTTAAAATGTCATACTAATCTGTTCTAATTCTTTGTATTTTCTTATCAGTATGTACAGGTTATACTACAAATGAAGGATCCCATGTTAATTCCTGGAGACCAGTTATTTCAAATTCTTCCTTGCTTGGATCAGGGTGCTTCTCATGAATATATGCTTGTGAAACTCAGATCTCTGGCAGTTTCATTCTTGTGTTGAAATTAAATATCTTGCAAATTTCAAGAATTAAAATTAGCTATGGTAAGACTGCTTCTGATAAACATTTTTGCAGACTAGGTTATAAAATGTAGATTAAATCTCTTTCAACAAACTTTGAAGCTCTTTATGCTATGACTTGTACTAAGATTCTTCTAGTTTCAGATTTCTATTTTTTCTTCTTCTATAATAAAATCCATAATTAAAAGACATTTTGATTAAAATTAAAGATGGTTTTAAAACTAAGATGGCTAAAGATTACAGAATAACTGAGGGTGATGAATATTAATTATTACTGGAGATAATAGGTCCGTATCTTAGGGCTATATGGTACTTCAGTATTTAGTACCTCCTCAGACAACACTAAGTATTTCAGATGGTGATGCTATTCTGGGGAAAACATTGATTGTGGAAAAACATCCTTGATGAATTATTAGAAAATATTCTTATGCAGTTCAAGCTTTTTCCTGTTTTTCTCACCTGAAAATTTACGTATATGTTAATTTCGGGTGAATTCAACATATTTAATAAAATCTAAGAGGAGAATATGAGTGTGTTTTAGTCACACATGTAGTTTCTCATATACGTATCATGGGAAAAATACTGTGACTTAAAGAATAGTTTCTTCATTACATCAGAAAACAATTGTGCTGATTAATCATACATCATAACATTTTAAAGTACTACTAGCTAAAAGTAATAATTGTAGAGGTCTAGCTACTCTCCTGTGTACCCATTCCTAAGATCTTAATTTTCTTGCAGAGAATAGTATTGCACTGTCTGAACTTCTATGAGTTAACCTACGGATCAATGACAGAACAGATCATTGAAATACTATCAAAGCTATCAAAACAAAAAAACACATTTGTATAAAATTGTCTGATATTTGACAAATCTCTTATTTTCCTACCTTGACAAAAGGTCAGACTGAGTTTCTTCTGTAGTTAGTAAGCAAAACCCTTTTTCATTTACAGGTACTTAATGCAAGGAATAGTAACAGACTAAAGAAAGGGTTAAGAGTTTTCTTCAGACTACGTATTGACTGTCTTAGTATAGGGAACAGGTATGTTCTTGTTCTTGCTAGTCTTGTAGTTAAACTATAACCCAGAATAGAATAGGTAACCGAAACAAATTGTTTAAAATCAGAGACCCTTTTTCCTCAGGAAGATGAATGTCTGACAGGAACTTGTTTCAAGTAGTTTCTAAAAGACTCAAGATTGCCAGCTGGGAAAACTGTGCCAAAGGTGAAAAGTGAACAGCGAGGAAGACTTCTTACTTCATCCAGAAGACCCCTGCCCAAGACCACCAGATGGCAGTGTGCAGGAGCAGATGGGAGGGGAATAGTATTAATGAGTTCTTGGAATTAATTGTAATAATCTCCTATGCTTGTGAAATCTGATGAATATGTAGGTTTGTGTGTCAGAAATATGCAGCTTATTGAGCTCTCAGTATGCAAGTTAGGAGGAGAGATCCCCCTCGCACCTGGTGCCACAATAAACATACCTGCTTTATGACTAACTCTTTGTGAGTTGTGAAGTTCTATTTCATAAATCAGTCTTAGCCATAATGACAAAGGTGGCTGATCATGCATTCTGGGCTATGTTAGCAAGAATGCAGCCAGCAGATTGATAAATTCATTATTAAAAGTTTATTACCCCAGAATATTCAAATCTTGCACTGAAAACAAAGAATTTTCCTGGGTTTAATGAACTGCAGTTTGTTGGCTTTACAGAACATATGTTGTAAGGACAAAAATAGGGCATCATTGTACTTATGATGAAGACAATCCCTAAGTTGATATTGACTAGGAAGATTTTGGATCTTTTTGTGAATACTCAGCTACTGAAGCAAACTTTCAGCAGCTCAGGACTTTAGTTTATCTCCTAATGTGTTTCCTTCCAGATGAGAATAAGAAACCTCTTTTTTACTTTGAAGTTCTAAATGTACATGTAGCTAAGCAGTTGTAGCTTTTATCATGACTGAAACTTGAAAAGGCCCATCAGATTCAAGGAACTGGATGTCATTTTACACATTGTTGCCAATGTTGTCATCTTTTTCTCTTTCACATATCTATATAAATGACAGCAGCTGTGTTTTACACACACAATTCATCTGCAGCATAGTGGAGTATTAAAATCTACCTTATTTTTTGGCTGGTAGCTGTCAATCTGTCTATGATTTCTGTAATTATTTGGTCCCCTCTTGTTAACATTTTATCTTAAGGAATACAACTACACTCCTTTGGGAAGAGGAAGAATAAGCCATTAGAGGGAAAGTCAGTGATGGGCATTGTTTGCTACGGGGAAGCTCTAACAAAGGTTTAGTATACTGTGTTGATATACACACATTTAAAAAGGAGGGAAAAGATTACATCCAAGCTATGCCTAGGTTAATGCAAACTGGTATTTTTCTATGACAAGAGCCCTTTGCATGAAAAACATTGTACTTTTAGCAAAGCAGAGGTGTGCACACCTTCTGTGTAGTTTACTCAGCTGTGTGGAATGCTGCAATTCTATCTTCAGTATGTGATTCATCCACTTCTGTTTGTTTTTATTCCACCTTTATCACTTATTTCTCCGTTTTGAGTTTTATTCATGTTGGAAAGAGAACTTTTGTTTGATTGTTATATTTTTTTGTTCCCATAAAGGACAGTAGATCAGATAAGCACCAATGCTGCTTTCCTATTCGTGGAATCACTCTGATCTCTATGAACTTGTTATTCTTGAATCATTTTTTCTGCACAGGGCAGAAATCTAGGCTATGTATATAGTCAAGGGCTATACAAATAAGCCCTCTGGGGGCAATTAATTCAGCACTTATTTTAAAAACACTTTGGGTTGGGTAAGGGCTTTCAGGAGTTGTGTCTCCCTCTCCCTGAGTGTAAGGAGGACCTGGATGGCTGGTTTAGAGAAGCCAGAAAAAGGAAGGTGGATGGGATCCTCCCCAGGTGCTTCCACTGATTCTAGAAAGTGAGATGCTCTTGGGAAGGCTGTATCTACCATCAAAGTTAAGGAATGAGAAAATCTGGACCCAGCTAAAGCCCTGAGCAAATCTCGTTGTGTCTGTGCCGCATGACTGTGAACCTGTAGCAGCCTGGGCATGCTGAACTTCCTTGTTTCACAGTGCATTCTAATACCCAATATTCAGCAATGTCTGTGCGGTGGTTGCTATCACAGGAATATTTACAAAAAGTAAGTCTTTTGTTCTAAGGTTTAAAGGGGTAAATAGATCAGTCTTTTTTCCAAGCTCTGCTTTGTTCCCCCTGTTCCTATGTGTTGATATGTGTCTAAGGACCAAGTGGGTTCTTTTGCTTGGAGTGCATGCAGTGCAATTTGTCCTTTTGAGCTATAGTGAAAGCCCAGCATCTCCAGTCCTATTTAGTTCTTTTCAGACAGTGTTGTTATTTTGACCTTGTTGCTATCTTATTAGCTCAGCCAAGCTTTTCTTTCTGACAAATAGCAAAATAGGCCATTTGAACCTGCTAACAATTCCAGAAGTAGTCTTAACAGTATTCCTTTAAACAAGGGATGCTTCTTCACAGCTTCTCCTTTTCTTCCACCAAAACTATTTTCAAAACACAACCAGCTCAGATGATTGCTCCACATTCGCAGCAATTTTCACTTAATTTGCTCGCAGTCATGGAAATTAGTGTAGCCCTAGGAGGACTTATTCAGTGCCATTTATTAGAATGCTTTGCTGTAGAATAAACTGCAGTCCTTCCAGTTTCATAGCATGAGGAGTATAAGCATTCTTGGAGATGGAAATGCTGCTAGGAATATTAATAGGAGAGTCCTGTTTCTGATGCTCATCTTGTCTGAGATTTTTGAAAGCTATCCCTAATGTCTGTAAGGCACAGATGCTTGTAGTTTCTTTTTTATGTATGCTTGATATTTTTCTGATGTGAAGTGTATTTGGGCAGCAAGACGATTCTCAGGCCTGCCCAAGATCTTGTTGCAATTAAAAGGACATCTAGGTGATGGATGTGGCTCATGAAGCTATCTCCCTGTAGATCAGTGCATGTCTGCTTGTGGAATATCTTCAGACATGTTAGCATATTTTCATTTTCAGTTCAATGACAGAAAAATGTCTATTTAGTAAGCTGGAAAAAAGTAAGCATCTCTGTATAGAGGGATTTTTTTGAGATTGGATGCATTTTTTTATATTTGCCTGTGAATCAGCAAGGGAAATTTTAGTTTGCTGATTTGCACAGGAAGCTCTAACTCTTGGAAGATATGAAGCTTGAGTGTTTAATCTTAGGACAAACAAGTGAGAAGACTGAAGGTCAGGAGCTTGGGAGATCGAGCAAAATCATTTGCCTAAATCTCTCTCTTCAGTGAGATATTGAAAAGGAAGTTAAACATCCTTCTAATTGTTATTCTTGATGAGTAAATATTTTGTACTGAAACATCACAAGCATTCCTTAGCTTAAAGATTTTGTTAGGAAAAAAGGAAGTGATGATCTTCATGTGGGTAGTATTCCCTTAGTTATTTATTTGATTAGTTATTTTACTGAAAACCTGCATGGTCACTTAATCCATTTAGTAGTTCAACCAGTTCCCTATTGGAATTCTGTTGCTTGGAAATTACCTCTCACAGAGCTTAAATATTTATAATAAAAGAGGGGCACTTTCAGCAGTATCTACTGACAGCCAGACTGATTTTTGTCCCTAATACCCTTAAACACTTTGGAGAAAAGAGATTTTCTTTTGAGGAGGCTTGGACAGGGCCTGCAAAAACACGCAGTTGTCAGGCTTTTTCATGGTTAATGGAGAGAGAGAGAGAGAAGGTTTTGCAAATACATTTGAAGTTGGAACCTAATTTTAGAAGCTTTCAATCGTTCTCTGCATGTATCTTTCTCGCCCCACTGAATAAAGTACTCTGAGGACCCCTGTCTTTGCAGCTAAAACTGGCTGTGGGGATATCCTCATGAAGCTTGCAAATCACATGGGTATTTTTAAATGTTTAGGGAATGTCTTTTCCCTTCTATCTGCAATCTGTCTATCAGATAATCATAATGCATTTATTTTAGGACTGTTGTGAATCAATGTGTGTGGTTTTAAGCTGTACTGTTACTATTTGTATGACATTGAAAGAACATAAAGCTGATTTCAGTTGTCCTTTAGAATTTCTATATTTGCCTAAGACTTCTAGAAAAATTGTCTAAACAATTTAAATTTAATCAATATTTTCATTCCTAAGCTACAGGGTAGGACAACACACTTTGCAATTGATTTTTTTAGGCCATCTCAATATTATGTGAGGCTGCATAGGCTGCAAGGCACATAATTGCTCCATTGTTGAGGCTTTTTTTTTGGTTTGTTGAAGGATTTTTTAGAAAATACTGTTCTATGATTTAAAGCTTCAGAAAAGTCTTGTACTGGAGATATGTTTCTTGCTGCTCTTATTTAAATCAGAAGAATTCAGATGACAGTAAAATTCCACAGAAGCAGACTTCCAAAATGGCAGAAAAACATAGAATTAGGAATAAATAATGCTAAATACCTGCTTCAAAAAGCCAACATTAGATTAAGTTATAGTACAGTTGAAAAAATATTCCTTTTGTGATTTGATTTATATGTGTTTTTTAATAAATAAAGTTTACTATTTCTGAAGTGTTGTCAATGTGAATCTGCTGAGATAATTTAATGTAGAGATGAATTCTTACAAAGTTTTTATATGTCTTCCATTTCTTTTCTGTTGCTATCATCCCTCCAAATTTAAAAAATGCTGTCAGAAAAAAATCGGAATAATTTGTACATTGTTGATGTTGATACATCGATAAAATACCAACTTTTGGTAAATACCTATATGTGAGGATGAAATAAAAGCAAAGGCTTAATGGCCAATAGCATAATTGCTTTAGTTGCCATCAGAAAAGGAGGCAATGGTGAGAGCTTAAGTGAGGATATCATTTGGGTTGTAAACAGAGGTAATCTGATGAAAATACTTACCCGGAAGAAACGTGTTGCCTCCTAGAGTTAGCATACTTTCACACACAGCCACCAGTTGCTACCCATCATCTGTCATTTATTGCTGATCAGTCCAAAAATACCCTTTTCATAGAATCATAGAATAGTTAGGGTTGGAAAGGACCTTAAGATCATCCAGTTCCAACCCCCCTGCCATGGGCA
>JAOEHX010014407.1:26162-54846 GCA_025448015.1 Bolborhynchus lineola | reverse complement strand
GGCGCTCCTTCGCCCGGTGCCGAGCGGGGCAAAGCCGGCGCCGTGGTGCTGCGGGCGGGGGAGCGCGTCGGTGAGCTCCGCTTTATGGGTTCCTGGTCCGAGCACACCAGCTCCAGAGCCGGCGCTGCTGGCACCGCGTGTCCCCAGCGCCTTGCGGCGGGCCCTGGCCGCACTCGAGCTGTCCCCTGGACGGCAAGTGAGCGATGGCCCCGCAGGGTCCACAGCGGGCAGGGTGCTTACGGTATCTTTGCTTTAGGTTATGCCTCGATGCTTTTTTTCAAGGGCACAGCTGCCAAATAAATAACTAGATCGATTTTTAAAAGTTACGCATGCAGGAGATACAGATACAAGAAGCTCTGGATTGCATACCTTAGTTTTTGTGGTCTCAGTGCTGCACAGTGGTAAAGGTACGGTAGGACCAGGGCACATCCCTGCATGGGACACTAAGCAGCAGTTTGAGTTTTGGTACAGGTTGCCACTGGAATTACTTTATGATAAGGGCGATCTCTGCAAGAGCTTGTAAACACTTCCTGGCAGTTCTGCATATGCATGAATGCAGTTACTGGAATGGTGAGTTTGCGTTGTTTGTGGGCGCATGTTACCTGTGTCTCTGCTCCTGTGTGACATGTCTCTTGTTCACTGACTGGCCACTGGCACAGGCAGAGAAATAGACACAGACCTCCCAGCAGGGCAGAAGGAGCAAATGTGATGGATGTGAGGAGCATCTGTGCACCTGAAGCAGCAGCAAGAGCATCTGCCAACGTTGAGGCCTGGGAAGTGAGCAGAAGTCCAGACAAGGAAACAGGAAAGAATTTTCCTGCCAAAGCATACAGAAAACATTAGATAATGATTTACAAAACACAAGTGCAAGGGAGAAGTAGGTGGATGTTGTGGTCTTAGTTTTCTGCTTGGACTTAAGAACTTTGAGTGAAGTCCTTTCACTGAGGAGCCTGCTAACTTTAAATTAAATGGAGCAGCAGTTTCAAAATGGTTCTGAAGCATGAAGTGAGGGTGACCAGTTTGTGGTGCGTGCATTCAAACAGCAATCCCAGGAGGATGATTCTTAATTAATCAAAGAATCTCAGACTGGTTTGGGTTGGAAGGGACCGTAAAGCTCATCCAGTTCCAATCCCCTGACATGGGTGGGGACACCTTCCACTAGAACAGGTTGCTCCAAGCCCCATCCAACCTGGCCTTGAACACTGCCAGGGATGGGGCAACCACAGCTTCTCTGGGCACCCTGTGCCAGTGCCTCAGCACCTTAAGACTGGACAAGAAAAACTGAATTAGGTGGCATTTGAAACAGAAACCTGGCAGAAATCCCTGGCAGTGTTCAAAGCCAGGCTGGACAAAACCCTGGGTGATATGGTTTAGTGTGAGGTGTCCCTGCCCATGGCAGGGGGGTTGGAACTGGATGGTCTTAATGTTCTAATGCTAACTATTCCATGATTCTATGGATCATTTGGGTTTGTTGGTTTTGGGTTGTTTTTTTTTCTCTCCCTGCCATGATTCTAAGACATACAGACTTGGATGCCATTTTCTTTTTAAAAGTCTGCTTATTTATTTATATTACTCACAGTGCTTCTGAATTTCACAGCTGTCCTGCATAACTGGGTTCCATAGACATGGTCTACCACCTCCACTTTTAAATAACTAATTGTTTCAGAATATACTTTATGTGCATTCTCAGGCAAGAGAAGGTGCAGCACATGCCGATATTGCTTCCAGTTGAATTACTGTGTCAGAGAACTTAAATGAAGTATAACTGAATTTGTCTCCTATTACTAAGGTATTGCTGAAATCCTAATGAACCGACCCCACGCAAGAAATTCATTGGGAAAAGTATTTGTAAATGAAGTGAGTATGGGCCTGGCCTGCAAACATGTTTGGACTCATGATCAGTAACTAATTGCAGTAAGAATAGTAGTGGGAAACCTGAAACAAAAACTTGATCTTTCGCTGAAGAGTGGAAGACTGCCTTGGGGCAGGTTAGCCTGAAGAACAGAGGTCATGGCGTGGTGATACTGCACTATCAACATACCATGCACTGTTTACTAATAACTGGAGTTACTTTAGTTAGCTAACCAAGTTAGAGTCCTTACTTGCATAATTACAGGGGATTTTAAAGTACAGGAAGGGCTCATCTCTGAATGGAAGAAAGAGATGTAGAAACATCTCATTCTGAGGGTGTTAAGGAAGGATTCTCCTGGCTCCGCGTACATGATTTCCAGGAAATTCCTGTCCCCTGCAGGGGGAGGAAATGTATTTTTAGCATAGATTAGGAGCTTGCTGTAATTCAGGTATACAGATTCCGATGCTTAAAAGTCTGTCTTCTCTTGTTTGTACTCCCTCTCTCCTAGCTGTTCAGCGCTTTGGAGCAGCTCCGCTTTGATGAGAAGGTTCGTGTGGTAGTGTTCAAGAGCAAGGTGAAAGGTGTCTTTTGTGCTGGTAAGTGATGGAGGTTCTGCGGGCTTACAAACGTTGATGCCTCTTAGGGCTGTGTGCTGATCAGATCGTGCAGGAAAGCAGTTGGAAATGCGTGACAGAAGAACAAGCTGGCTTTTGTGCAGGAAATAACAAACACATTGTTCTCTCTTTCTGCCTCTTGGCTTGCTTTGGTGATGAAGATGTGATGGAGTGAGCTGCATAGAAAGTGCTACTATTTGTTTTCCATTTATAACTGTCTTCAAGCACGGGTGCCTCTGGTATTGGGAGTCCTTGGTTTCCAGTTCTATGGATTATCATTGTTACAGTGATTTGTGCTCTCTGAAATCTGTTCAAAGGGCACAGAAGAGCAGCCTAGCCACTGCTCCGGCACAAATGGCCCCACTCCGACCTCCACTGACATTACTGAAGCAGACCACTATTGTGACTTCTTAAATGGTCTGTGCCCCAAGAGAGATAGGAGGAAACACAGTTCAGATGTCTTTTCCCCCTTCCTGGATTCTAATCTTTTAATCCTCTATTTAGGTGCAGACTTAAAGGAACGTGCACAGATGGATAATGCAGAAGTTGGGCACTTTGTTAAAAGGCTGAGGAATCTCATGGATGAAATAGGTAAATAATTATCATAGGATATTTGTCCTTGACTGCCTGTACCGAGACATTTGGGAATGCTGCAGGAGGGGAAGGATGCTAGGCCCAGCAAGGTACCCATTTAGGAGTTGCTTCCCAAATCGCTCCAGCTTATGCTAGAAACAAAGGTCATATTAGAATTAAATACCAACTATCCTCAGGCTCCCCAGTTATGAAGTGATAACAGTGTTTACTGAGTTCAAGAACCTTACCTAAGGAGAGGAGTGGAAAGGCTAATCCTTGTAACAGTGATTAGGAATGATGTCTGTTTAACTGCAACAGCTGGCTGTTCACACCATGCATTTGCAAGGAGACAGTTCTTCCTGTTTTGTGCTGCAGTTATTTGTATTTGCATGTTTCTTCACGTGCAAGAAGAATGTTTTGCATTCTTCCTACAAAGAAGGGAGAAGTACAGAAAGATGGTTCCTACCATTTAGAGACAGTCAGAAATCTTGTGGCAGAATACAAATTCTTGAGCCATTTAGAATTTGAGAGCTACTAAAAGCTTTAGAATTTAAGCACTGAAATTCCAGATGTGAGTGGAACAGAACTTCTGGAACACAACTGTATAATCTATGTTTTCTTCTATAGCGGCCCTGCCTGTACCCACAATTGCTGCAATAGATGGCTATGCCCTGGGTGGTGGACTAGAACTGGCATTAGCTTGTGACCTTCGAGTAGCAGGTTTGTGTGTTGCTTCTTGTATTTGGTGACCGTATTTTAAAGAGAACTTGCACAGGTGATTGCTGACTGGTGATGGAATCCAGAGAGAGGAACTTGCACAGTTCAGGAAATAAATAGATGTGTGTCCCCAAACTGTGACATGTAGTTATTAATGGGAAAGCAGTTTCCTTGCTTAAAAAAGTAAAGCGTAGTTTTAGACAAGATTAGGATTCCTTCGGAGAACTGTTTCTTGGTAGAATTAAGTAGTTATTATCATGTAATATTGCATCAGCACTCTGGCTAGATCTAACCATCCCTACTTAAATCAGTCTGAAGTGGAAGACTTGTTCTTTTGTTTCCATTCTTCCATCTTCCAAGTTTCATCTAGAAGGGCCCCAAGGTTCATTTTTCTAGGTAAAATTGTTACATTAGGGGTAAGCAGCCAGTACTACACATCCCTCAGCTGACTGGAGCTGGCTGTTGATAAATGCAGTAGTGTTGAGACTTTCCAGCTTCCTGGAGAAATAGTGGCAGTTTGTAGTTTCATTAATCAGTTCATTATGGAAAATTTGTAGTTACAAAGATCAAGAAGTACCTAAACCTTGTATTTATTTTTTTAAAAAACAGCTTCAGCAGCTAAAATGGGCCTTATTGAGACCACAAGGGGGCTTCTTCCTGGAGCAGGTAACCTTCAAGTCATCAGTCTCTTACTTTCTCACACCATACAGTAAATATTTTACCATTAGAGCACTTGAAATGTTTTGACTGTAAATTAGAAGCAGCATCTGATAGTGACCCAAAAGATCTGTGAACAAAAAGTTCTGTTCCAAGCCCTATCTTGGACTTGCTATGGATTTAGGAAAGTCCATTTACGTTTTCCTGTTTATCACAATACTCAGAGATGCTCAAGCCTTTTGGATGCCTTGCAAAATGTTGACATATTCAGCTAGCAGTTCTTTAAGAAATACAAACCTTCTTATGTAAGAAGACAAAATACCGTTGTTTTGGGGTATTTCTCAGAAATGGACAATGGTGGTTTTGCTCTTGTTGTAAGGTGGAACCCAGCGCCTGCCCAGATGTGTTGGAATAGGTCTTGCAAAGGAACTCATTTTCACTGGTAGACAGATTGATGGACAACAAGCTGCCTCGATTGGATTAGTAAATCACAGTGTGCCACAAAACAACGAAGGAGATGCAGCTTACCAGAGAGCATTGACTTTGGCTAAAGAAATCCTTCCTCAGGTCAGTGCATTGTACCTGTGATCAGTGTAAAGGCAGTTCTGCTTCCCTTGAGAGAGAGCAAACAATTGAAATTCAGTTCTGTGAAAGATGAGTCTTGGCTCCTGCAGGTCTCCTAACTGTCCATTTTGTGAATGCAGTTTCTGTAGGAACAAGCATTGACATCCAGCTGCTTAACCCATAGGAGTTTTACCTCCCAGTTGTGGTTATGCAGAGCACACCAACACCTCGCATGGTGTACATCTATTAACTGCAGATAGTACCAAACTGATTCTTAAAAATACTTACCAACTTACTTCAGACTTCCATATGTGAGAAGGTCTTTTGGCGCTAGGAAAACCATGCAGCAGCTACGCTATTATGAACTCATGTGGCTTAATTTTTAACTCTTTGTTGTGGTTTGGTTTAGTTGATTGGGGTTTGTCTTGTTTTTAATAAAGGCTCCATTTGCTGTGAAAATGGGAAAACTGGCAATCAACAGAGGAATGGAGGTAACTTATTTTTCTGTTAAATACTGAGGTGAATGAAGCAGACAAGCAGCTCTTAAAAAGCTGCTATGCTGAAAACATTTAGGACAGGTGAGTTATAATCCATACTTAGAGAAGACATTTAAAACCTTGACAGGGGTTTTAAAGACTTTTTTTTCTTTAAAAACAAAATTAATGTGGCAGAATTTTCCTTTTAGGCAGATGTTAACATTGTTGTTCTAACACAGGAGTTGAAGGTCCCTCCCTAGGAGAGAATGGTTATTGATTTAAGGGTTATGAAGTGTTTTTAGGGTGATGCTTCAGCCAAAGCTCACTCCTTCCCTCCCATCCCCAGGTTGACATTGCATCAGGGATGGCTATTGAGGGGATGTGTTATGCCCAGGTAGGTTGGTTACCTTCATAATGCATTCCTGAAAAGAACAAATGTACATTTCCTAAAGCCAGCTATTCGCGTTATCCTCTTCTATTTTCCTCTCCGTAAGGGAGCAGTAACAGCTACATCTAAAACTTTGAGAACATACTTGAATGCAGTTCCAGATCTCTATTTCTGAATATTAATTGTTGTGTCACGCATAGCTGCCTCTGTTTGCTTGCTTGAGTCCTTCCTTAAAAACTCTTTTGTCTGAAGTAATTGCACAGTCTTTGTTTCAACATTAATTATAGGATGAGTCTTACAAATGGTTTTAAACTAAATCCAGATTTCTCCTGTAGTCACTCTTTTTAACAAGTTCTGAGAGCATGCACCTTTCTTAGCTGATGGAACAATGTAACTGTTATGCCTCTCAGTGTTTTTTAAGATGGTAAAGCATTAAACTTACGGAAAACTCGTTTTCCTCTTTAGTTCTCTGGTCCGTGGCCTTTGTCTTATGTGCTTTGCTTGTGATTTACACTACAACCCAGTCTCTTATTTACCTAATTGCAAAATGCGGAAGGTAGGAGTTAATATATCACTGAAAGAAAAGCAGTCTTAGACTACTACTGCCAAATTAGTCAGTATTTAAAACCACAGACGTATCAATGAAAAACATACCTTTTTTTCCTTGAATGTAGAACATTCCCACAAGAGACCGGCAGGAGGGGATGGCTGCCTTCAGGGAGAAACGACCACCTCTGTTTACTGGCAAATAACACTTCCTAGCTTCCCCTTGGTCCTTCGAAAGTAAAGGAGGACTGAAGAGGACCCACTGAGTTCTTCGGATTATTTTTATGATTGCTTTCTGTGCACTTAGTTCCTTGCCTTGGACTGCATTTTTGAATACTCCACTGGATCACTTTGCTGTAAGAATTCCCAAATAAAGCATTAACTTTGTAAACCTGACCTTTTTAAAGTGCATACATCTTAAAGCAGTGGTTAGGGCTCTTAAATGGATGTTCAAGGAAGGAGAAAGATGGAGTTTTAGCTCACTGTAAGCTAATTAAAAAGGACAAAAAGAAAATACTGAAACATGCTCTATCTAAACACTGATAAGATAAAAATATTACTCTAAAGAGAGTAAACTTACAACAGGAAAAGAAACCCTTTCCTAAAGCTGCTTCCCATTCATATCAGTGCTCTTCCAACTAATCAGACAGAACAAGCCGTATTAACACAGAGCAATGGTGGTTTACCCCAGATCCATTGTGAATAGCGCAAAATACCACTCCAGGCAGCTGAACTTGGGTCCCTTTAGTAGCAGTGCTTGGAAAAATGGGTGATCTTGTATACATACATATATATATGGCCACCAGATCACTCTATGCCAGGCATCATAGGCATGTCACCACTCTCCCATCATCTAGTTTCCTCTAGTGCCCAATTGGAAGTTGAAGTTACTTTCTCCTGCTTAAGAGATTCTCCAGTACTGAGACATGCCACATAGTTTAACACTACAGCTTCTCACTTCCCTAGACTGGAGCTTTCAAGCAGAAGTGAAGTGGTACAGCTAGGGGAATACATTTTAGTAAATACATCATAGATCATCAAAAATATACTTGAGAAGAAGTAGCTTACCACACTGGGACTGGACATCACTTCCTGATACGATAGTCTCAAAGCAAGCCACAATTTCCCTTGTGCCAAAAGTTAACCCAGCAATTCTCTGTGGTTAAGGTAACCTTACCAGATTATACATATACAAGTTTCCTATGTAAAGATCTGCAAAGATACAGCAGAATCAGGATCTTCAGCCTTGAAAAAAAAGATGACAAATGCTGCGGGTGAAATGTGAGAGTTTAAAAGTCACTTCCAGAACTAGTCTACCCTGGCAGGAATTCCTAAAGGCTGCACAGGAATGTGAAGAGATCATTCTGTTACTGCAAGTCAATTTAGTGGATTTATACATACTTTTCAGCTTTAGAGAATTCTGCTCACTACTTGAAGTATGGGGGAACAAAATAAAAAGGGTATGGAAAATTATTTACAATCTCTGTACTTGCTGGTTGCAGAACTTCATGAAGTGGCAGCTTTACCATCTGACTGAGACTGTATCACATTCATATTGAGCTGCATGTAGTAGAATACTTCCCTCGACACACACACAGTTTTAGTTAAGATGCTAGTTCTCCTGTTACTAGGAAAAAACAGTACTGTAAGGAGAGTTGTCATCTTTATTTTAAAATCTGTAGCAATTGATTTATTTTCATTCTATTAACACCAATTTTGACAAGTTTTGTGTGCCATTTCATGTAACGGAAAGTTCATAGCAAAAGTCCTATAGCAGACAGCTCAGAAGGGTGGTAGGTAAAGGCTTGCAGGCCCAATTTCATTTTTTACACCACCTTTGTACAACCAAATCAAGAAAATTGTATATAACCAGATACACACATGAGAATTATGCAGGCCAAATTATATTTTCATACAAAAAGCAGTTCCACAACATTGATTAAATTACTGGATCCGTACCTTTTGACGTTGCTGAAATACACAATAACTAGATTACTGAAGATTAGAGGTGATGTTTTTATTTGAAGGATGGGGGTTGGGAGAAGGAAGGAGTTAGAAATAGCAAAATATGATCATCATGAAGCAGCCATCCCTGCAAATAAACTACCAAATATGTGTTCTTTTTTGATTCATTACTAATGTATTTACAGAAGTGTCTCTGAATATCAGTCAGTTGCCATGGAAATATGGAGACTAACCAGATAAACAAAAACAATACCTGAAATTAAACTGAATTTGAATGGACATGCAGTTTGCTTCCATTACTTGCATTTTATCAGGCATCTGTATGCTGTGCAATATGTTTCATTCAACACATCACTGAAACCCGTAGCAAGAAAGAAGTTGTTACAATTAGCATCTTTATGTAAAATTACACACTCCACAAAAAGCAATTGACACAGGGCTTACATAGAACATTGGATGGTATTTTGCATTGTGATGACTTGGAAATATAATTCACTGCACAATACTGACAGAATATTTACAGAAAATAACAGAGCAATCATTAGCCTTATAAATAAGGTGACCAAATATCCTGGGCCTGTTACCAAGACATGCAATCCCCTTCATGATGAAGACAAGTCAGTATTTTGCTCTAATGAGCCTTCTCCTTTCCCTGTCAGTATTCTGAAAACAAAAGATACCACACACAACCAAAAGCAGTCAAACAACAACAAAACCTCCATCTTGTTATCAAATTTAAAATCCCAAGCTTACCTCAGTCCTTTCAGTATTGTCTCATTTTATTCCTGTTTCTATTGCTTTACTTTAGCAGCTTTCCCCTTTCCCTGATATAATGCCGGTCCTCACCTTAGTAAGAGCAAGGAGGGCTCAGGAGAGCTGAACTGCGAAGAGGCATTGTTCTAGCAGTGAGGAAAACAAAAGAACACAGCTTGCAGGCAAAAGGAAAAGGAAGTTGAAGACCCTACTTGTGTTCAGAAGGATTATGAGACAATGGACATTTTGGTCGCCTTAGTTAGAAGTCTCTTGTAACCTGCATGCACGTACCTTTGTTTTAATGTGTAAAAATGTTGAATCTCACAACCACACACAGTTCTATTCAAACACCAAACTGGTAAACAGTGTTATGAAGAGCAATCATAGGGATGAAATAACTTTCTCTCACAGAGGTCACAAAACAAGATATTCCTGTAAGTCGTTTATCCAAAGCTGTACAAGTCCCTATCTTTGTAGCCAGCAGTAATCCTACAGGTGTGACCAGCTCAAGCAGTGACCCTTTACATGTTGCATAGGCAGTTGCCATTAAAGTTGACGTTCACCAACGGTTACCGTACATGGCTCTGGGTACCACAATTATTGGCAAATCACTTTAGTGGTGACCACAATGTTACAAGTTACTCCAACTACACACACATCAGAAAGGATTATTACAGAGACAATACTTTATGCTCCTATACCTGCAGCATTCAGTTTGGTTTGTTCTGTTGTTGTTTTCTACAGGGTGGTGGTCTCCCATGACGCATAATGTGTTTTTCCAAACTATCTAGGATGGCAATAGCAATTCTTTGGACATGTGGATCAGTCTGGACGTTTTCCTTGATGTTGTATAAGTGCTGTAAACCACCTTCTTCAATTAACATGCTGCAGTATCTGGCAGCTGTAATAAGATTTAAAAAAGGGAATTAAAAACCATTACCTAGGGTAAATATAGCAGATACAGGAAACTGATTCAAATCCACTTTCATCTCCTAGACAAGGCAGCATTTAGGACACTCCCTAAAGTGTCTGCTGAAATGCATTTGTACTTTTATCAAGTGACGAGAGAACAACTGAGGTGTTTGGACAGGACTCCAGTCGTAATCAGGTGTGCTTCCATGTCTGTCTTAGCTGACTGAAAAATGCCCTGTAATTTGAATAGTACTTCCTCTCTCCATCCACCTCCTGTACAGGTATTTTAAGTGCATATATATGTATTTTAAAATACTACAGTATCTATGAGTATCCAGGTAAAAATATCACCTTTCCCCAAAACATTGGTACAAAAGGTACCAGAAAATGGTTTCAGATACATCACATCACTTGAACAGGCTTGTGGGAGCAAATAGGACCTGGTTCCTCCAAAACCAGCTTGCCAAACACCATTGATGCTGCCCTTCAACTAGTCTGAAGTTGCTATGAATGCCTTTTCAGGGATAAAATAATACTTTTCTTTCCACTGTCATTATTGATTGTATGAAGTTGAAAGCATACCTACATCAGCTTGTGTTATGTGCAGGGACCAGGTAAAAGAAGAGCTATACATTTAATGTAACTTGCAAGCTTCAGAAGTTGTTACCTAAAGGTCAGGAGGACTGTAATGCAATCCACAGAGCGTTACCTCAGATGTGTCCTATTTCACCATCTCGGTGAAGCAACACCAGAGTTGTCTAAATGTTGACATGAAGTGTTTCACTGGGGATCACATCTACTGCAGTGCTACTAATCTTTTTGTTAAGTTGGCTCACATCATACACAGAAACAGCAAAAGGAGAAAAAGTGAACAAGGGAAATCAATCCCATCAATTCCAGACTACTTTTTACCTTCAGCTAAAAAGAGGAAGTCAAAACAAAATGCACCTCCTCTCCAGGACAAAAAGCTTTCTTGGTGCCAAGCATCAAATAAATATATTTCAAAATTAAACATATCTCCCCTCAGTAGTTTATTACATTTGGTTTCTCTGCAACTTTGTCCAGAAGCTTCTGGCACCAACTACCATCAGAACTAAACTTCAGGAATACCACCCTGATCTCAAATCAGAGGTACACCAAGTACTTCCAGCCTCTCCATTCTACACAGCAGTTACTAGCAACACAAACCTCTGTGGCATCTTGAAAGCTCAGAGGTTACGACAACACAAAATAGGTGCTAGAAATAAACACAACATATATAAGGCCCAAAGAGAAATTACAGGATCTTAATCAAAAAACTGTTATCCAGGGTCTGATCAGTACAACAACTTTGTCAGAATAGTCCTACTTCAGTATGGGAAAAGTCCTCACAGTACTTTGCACTTAGGTGCAATTGTATAACGTGCAATATTTTTGTTTGATCCCAAATAATTGTCTTTTCATTGTAAAAATAATGGTTTATGGGACAGGGATAAACAAGCATAAATATACTGCTGTCAGGAAGATTAAAACAGGAGGTGCAGAAAATACTTCTAATACTTCAGAGGAAAGCTGCTTTCTATCTGGTAGAAGTTCATGACAGTACACACATTCATATCATACCAACTTAATGTCTAAAACAAAAAGGCCATGAAAAGCCAGGAAGGTTTATTCATTCCCACATTTAGGCAGCGTTCAGGGGGTTTTATTTCCTTTCCCAACAGTTGGGCATTTCATCACATACCTCCAAATCATTTTACAAACAAAACATTGGTGTTCTCATTGCACGGACAGGAAAGACAAATCCAGAAACTGAGTTTCATGCAATAGCAAGTTATTGCGAAAAGGGGATTAGCGATGAGGATTACCTAAAACTTGTGTTCTGATAGCGAAGAGATCACTTAACTGCTACAATCACTGCTCTTAAAAGGGATTTGTTGCCCTTTATTAATATTTACATTTCTGAGTAAAAAATGCTTTGCAAGCCAAAAACTTAATCTTAACACATGTCCAGAGGTTGGAATGAACACTGTGCATTTAACAGTAAAATTCCAGTAAATAAAAAGGATATAAAGAAATTCTATTACTTTCCTCCCCTGTCCCATTCAGCCAAAGCCTAAATGTAGTTTTCCTAGAAAATTAGGATTAAATACCCTAGGAATTCTCATTTTTCCCCATTTAATGCTAGTGAACAATATATTAAGAAATACAAATTTTAAGGGTAATATTATCTTAATACATACGATTTTTGCTGCAGACGTGCTGCATGGCCCACACTGCCCATAACTGTACACCAGGTGTCATGAAACAGCCAAGTAGTGGAAAAAAGGGATTAAAAGATCTATAATAAAAGGAGAACAGCAATTCACTTTATTACTAGGTATTATTACTTCAGAGGTCACACACTGTCTATGCATTCAGCTACAGGTTTAACTAGGAGAGACAGTCGATAAAGTAGTTTTAGATGCAGCAGGCAACATTTGATGTTTAAGACAATCACTAGTTAAAATCATATACAGTGAGTATATGCTATGCTTTACCATAGCATTTGGATGCCTCCTGCTCCTTAAAACCAGAAGTAAAGCCAGCGGAAATTATAAAGATTAAATGGTCAGTAATTATCTAATTGTACTTTCTGGCCTCAAGCTTCTTTATCTAAGATAAAGTGCTAACCTAGAGCTTGCCAACACAGCTTTCCTGGTTAGTCTTTGCATCTGAATCTTTTAGGCATGCAGCTGAGTATCTTTAACTAGGAAAGCAGCAGAACAACATTACATTTGTCTTTTACAGGAGTCCTTAACTTTCTTTGATCACAAAGGGAATATTAACACACTGTATATTTTAAGCCAATAGATGTTTTCCCACTGGACAAACCCCATGTCTAGCCAGCAGTTCACTCTGCTTCAGGAAAAAGTTTTAAACCTACTCCATTTTATTTTCCAAACTCTACATTAGTTACCTGTAAGCCACCATCTCACATTCTGGGGTTGGCCAATTCAAGATTGCAGAATGCTGCAAAACACAGAACCAAGAATACTCATTGTTAAATACAAACACTGAAAAAACTATAAAAGAGTATGATAAAATTCACCATCATTTCTGTACCAGCTGTTCAAGGAGAGACGTCCTCTGGCTGCGGCTTAATGTCCAGGCCTGCTCTCCTCGAGATATCAAATGAGCAATAATCCCTGCTGCAAAGTAGCTAACTTCTACCTCCACACTGTGCAATAATTTACTGATGTGGTCTATAAAGTCCTTCCACATTAATTCAGAATGGAGCTCTTTAACTTCAGCTATGTTATTCTGGAGGGAGGAAAAGAGAAAATATCAACAGAAAGAATATAAGACTGAGATAAATATTTATGAACTACACTGTTTAAGTAAACACCAGGATGAGATCTTCATACATCCAGGTGACCACCAGATGCCAAAATACTAATTTTGAATGCTTTTTCAGTCTAGTGCAGGAATTTGCCTCAAAACAAAGAGGTTTTTCTCATTAGTAATTTAGGCCATTATCATGCAGATTACACTAAACTGAAGGTTAGTTTTAACAGTCTCAAACACAATTTCAGCAGTGCACAATTCTGAATTCCACTGGTTTTCAACCTACTCTTTGCATCTGGACTCATCTGAAGCCTCACTCTCTGTCCTTTCTGAAAAGCTCTTTTTGTTTACTGTAACCATCAATGTCAACTAATAACTAGTGCTATTGGAGAACTGGTATAACAACCAAAACCAAATGTCAATGGGCACTATAAAGATTAAAGAACATAAAAATATTAGGCAAGTTTTCTTTTTCATCTCACCAGAAGTCCAAGAACTTTCTGTTGGATGGATGATTCCGATGGGAAAGACTGTGGAAAAAAGAAAAACTGTAGATAACCATTTATGTTTATTATTGAAACAATGTCAACTATAGACTTATGTTGATAATCCACCACCAAAACTTTACTCCTCACCTCTAAGACTCTCATGAAAAGTTCTAGCCCTTGATTTTCAATGAAGTGCCGACAAGTTGTCGGCGATTCATCAGTGAGGTTCCAGAGTGCACTCAATGTGAACTTAAGGGTAGTGTCTACGAGATTCTGATTTGTTTTCTGTTTAACAATTTGTAGAAGTTGCTGAAAAAAGAACCAAACACAAAGATCCCAGTTACGACTGCAAACAAAAAAATGTATTAACTCCTCTAGACTGGGGTAACGCATAGCAAAGATCTACATGCTTAGGGTCAAACCATACAAAACTAAAACACTTATTAAACTTTTTACCTCTCCTTTGAACATGCTTGCCTGCTAGATGAATTTCTTTGTCTTCATCACAATTACATGCACAGGACTATTACAGATGGAACAAAGCCATCCACAGAACTTTGGATTCCACATGAACACTGGCAGCACTAGCCATTTACTTCAATATTCTCTTTTTGAGCATCTGTCATCTGACAGATTAAGAGAGTTCTTGCTATTTCATTTTGTGTTACTTGCACCCAATTTTCCCCTTTTGGTTTCTTTTCATCTGTGCTAATACGCCTCATTGCTACTGTCTCTAATACTGTCTTGAATAAATCCTTTAGGCTTTTCCTTCTGAAGAGCTTTCAAATGAATACAGGCTAATGTGTTCTTAAGAGTTCTATCTCCTTATGTACCTTTAGGAAAACTGTTAGCATGAATAGCTGGAGAGGATGGGATTTCTGACTGTCAGGAAAGCATCTGACTTACCCTAACAATGAAGAGTTCTGCTCCAAGCTGAGCTGTTTGCTCTGTTGAAAGCTGTAAACAAATAAAACCAGATCAACAATTTCTTCTAGATTTTAGAAATATTACCTTATAATCACAAGCTTGTATTGTACCTTTGCAGCAAGAATAGAAATTATGGCTACAGCCATCCTTTGCATGTTTTGATCTTCATGATTACACAGCCACTGCATAACAAGTTTGGCTGCTTCAAACCTGAAAGTAAAGAATAATGTTAGTTTTCAGAAGCCTCATTAGTCTCAGTAAAAGAAAGAGGTACAGAGACAACGCATCAGGTAGAAATGCATACAAGACAAAAGAAGCTGGAAGTATTATGCCTTGTACCAAAACAAGGTAGAAATATACTGTGAAATTACAGGTACGACATGAGCCACAGTCAGCTCCAAGTTGTCTTTGGGTCTCTTCTAATTATACATCAAAGTACACAGGAATTACTTCCAAAGAAGGACGGAAAATTCAGCACAATCTTCTGAAGCATTAGACCAACACACTGCAAAGCATTTAGGCAATATGTTTAAGTAGAAAAATCTCTACAAAAAGCAATCCCATAGTTCCTCAGAGAAATCCTGACTTATGTTACACACAATTAGTGACAGACCCATCCACATGAAGTAAAAACTACCTGTATGCCAAAGGAGTTTCAGACCTATAATCAATTGTGAATTACAGGCCCAAAACAACACAGGCCAGACAAATCCATCACATTGGAATGATTTAAACTGCGCACAACTGAGACCAGAAACAAGCCTTCCCAGAGAACAATAACAAAGCAAGAATATGGTGCAACGCTACAACTTGTAACTGACATACAAAACTTGCCTGTTAAATGGAACATCCTGAAGAATTCTGTCACTGCACAGTGAAAGAAGGCAATTCTTTTGTAGCTGTGAGGAAGAAGAATTACTTCATCAGATTCATATACATTTCAGAGTATTTTCTTGTTATGAATCATTACATGTATTTCCATGAGGCCATGAGATGTGGAGGATCCTTTTAAGATCCAAAAGAGACAGAGAATCTTACAGAAAATAAAGAAACGTTGTCTGTTACCTGTTGATGATTTGGGAAGTGTTCCATGGCTTTCAGGAGCAAGTGAGTGACATCAGCCAGAAGTCGCACAGGCATACCTGCTGCTAAATCTTGCTTGGTTAGGTTAAAGACACACGCACTTGCTGCTAACTGCACAGGCAAGTTGAGGGGGTGATTTCTCATTCCAATAACCACAAGCTGAAACGGAAGAGTTTTGCCCACGTTAGTTCCTTGACATCTGCGCACATACCCCAAGAGCAATCCACTGTTGCTTGAGGCCACAATGACTCACAGCACCCAATTTCTGCCTCTTCTCCCTTTCACTTAAGTGAAAAATCCATCTGGTGTGATTTTGGATCTCAGGAGAAACACTTCCTTCTGCTAAGTGATGCAAAGCTGGCAAATGCTATTTTTCCAAGTCCTTTTGCACAGGTTGCAGCAGCCTGTCAAAGGAGAGGCTGCATGGAATGCAAAAGATTCCTAGAAAGATCCAGGGTTTCCTATGCACACACCAGGATAAAAACAACACCAAACCCTTTCAGAGGTGAATGAGGTAGGGCAGTTTCTGCAGTGTAATGGTAATGATGCAGTTGCTTGTTGTTTGGAGACTAGCAATTTCAGATCGCATCCTAAGCTGCCAGGTCAGGAGAGAGCTTTTTCTGCTTCTTCCTGAAGCTGAAAACATAACTTCAACTATGTATGTTGATTGGGATCTAACTTAAGGAAGTGGTTTTCATATTGGCTATGGCTTGCCAAAGTCTTTTTGATACTGAAGCCAGCAAATTCAAGGGCACCTGCCCAACATGAAAGAGAATAGGAAAACAAAAATGATCTGTCCTACTGATGCCTCTTTTTATGATCACAGTAAAAATTAAACCATCTCTGGTGTTCTACAAGTGGAAAGCCAATGCCTAGAATGGATTTCTAAGGAAATTTCTAGGATTTTTCAAGTTAGAGCACAATACAGAACAGTAATGGTACTTATTCACTTGCTATCATATTGGAAGGTCATAGTGGAAAGAGGTATCACTGAATGCCTTCCTTATTGTTACTGCTTTGTAAGCATCGGCAGAAGTCACTGTTGTATCCAGGGAATAAGACTAGACAGAGCTTTGATTTGAGCCAGTACAGATACGTTCTAAGGACAGAACTCAGCATCTGAAGAAGACTTTGTATCATCTTCAAAATTACATGGAAAAAATTCAGATGCTACTAAATTTAGATACTATACCTTAGTTCAGATCAGTTTGACTTAACATAAAACACTACAGGGCATCTTCCACTTCACTGTTTTTTAAATAGTTGTTAATTTTTACCTATCATTACAATTTCAATCATAAAATTCACATTCAAAAAAAGGTAAAAGCTTATAAAATAGTTAATACCAGGGTTGGGGGGCTGGCCTCAGCTTAAGGAACAATACACGACAATCACCAAAACTATATCTTTTTACCTTTAAAATTTCAGGCTTAGTTTTTTCCATTACATGTGTCAAGCTGAATAAATGAAAGAGTGCTTCTCTCACAAAGAAAGCCCGTTCACTGTAACGCTTCAGTGCCTCAGAAATCTGAGTTTCATTTGCTTCTCCTGACACCTATGAACAGAGAAAAAATCTTTAGTTCCAGATGCAATCATTTTACTTTGTATTTGTTCTTAACAAAGTGCAAAGCTGCAGTTTTAAAGGTGGGAATATTTTTAACCAGATACTTCAGTAACCCAATGATTACTTTATGAGGCCATCTTCATCCAGAGCTACACAATCTTCAGACATTCTTCATGAGAAGAATCCACACTATAAGTAAGATGAGGCTTCAGTCAGTCATTAAGCAGAACTGTATGAAACAACTGTAAAAGCAGTGCCTCATAACTAAAAGCTGCTTCTGATGCACCAAATGCCTAAAGGCACTATTTGTAATGGAATGCTCCGCAAAATGCAGCCCATAAACTGATGGGGATGGTATTTCAGCTGTAATTGTTTGGCTCTGGGTTCTGACTCTGGCATTAAAAAAAAGGTATTTCCATTCTTTATCTACATCAAGTTTTCTGTAAGCTGTAACAATAGCTTGCCGACACCCTATTAAAGAACTAAATAATGCTCTCAGCAAAAGAGTTCTTAAAACCAGACTTTAGACACATATGAAAACTAAGCAATGAGCTAAATTCAATGAAGACTGCATTAGAAGCTTTGAGCTGTTAACTAATATAAGCTCAAATTCAGAATACTACTCAGCAACTAGCTGCAAAATTTTCCACTTCCCAATCTGCTGTATTTTCCATTTAACTATATTTTATCTACTTCATAACTGTAAGTTGTACTGTTTGTTCCTCAGTCCTACTAGTTAATGAATCATTACTGCAATCTCCAGGGTTTTTTCATTCTTAGGGAAGAAGAGAATCATAGAATAGTTAGGGTTCAAAAGGACCTTAAGATCATCCAGTTCCAACCCCCCTGCCTTACAGAACTTGTTCTACTTACTGTGCCATATAAGGGAAACAAATACTCATAGATTAAAGTATCACATTCTACGCATCCTGTATTGAATACAGAATCTTCTAGAATCTTCTTCCTTCCTGCCTTTTCATAGCACAGTCACTTTCATGAAACATATATTCTAAATAGCAAGGATTACATTTAATTATTTTATCCAAACATGAGGTATAATTTCCTGATGCCATACATCACCACACCAAATGGGAGCTCTCCTTCAACAACTGATTTCACCATTCATTCCAAGCGCTATCAGCTGCGACAACTCAAGACATGCTGACATTATCAACTGTCAAACGTTCCAGGAGAAAAAGATCACACAACTGTGTAGCTGTGTTATCTCACTTACCTATAACAAGAGCATTCTGCATTTTAAAACTGAAGGGCAAAACTCAACTTGCATAAGAGACAGACTAAGCTATGGATACACTATGCAAACTCTTCCTCATACCCTCTGCAGCTTCCATCATTCTCACAGCACAGCAGAAACCAAAACTCAAGAGTTAAAGATGATTTACCACTGACAGGTCTAAAACATCCCTTTTTCTTCTTTAATTCTGACTCCTTCATAGCAGGGACAGGACAGGCTCATTGTCCAGTAAGTGCATGCGTAATCTACAGAACGGGGAACAACATCTTGTTGCCTGCCACCAGAAGACAAATAAATGCACTTTCAGCAAGCACCATCTCATCCTACGGAGCTAAGCAATTCAGGATTTGTTCGAGGAGAGGAAGTTTTTCATCCTAACTAACTGCTCTTTACATGTTCAGCACCAAAAGGCCTTTCAAGATGGGGAGAAGTATTGTAATAGGAAATAGAAGCAGTTATGGAGTACAACAGCAGCTCAGTTATTAAGTTTTATTATGTCTGCTGTGTTAATCACAAACTGCTCAAAGCTTATGCAGATTCTACCTCCACCTCTTACATACTGCTACTGTGCTGGAATCAGAGAGTATTATTCCAGTAAATGACTTCAGACTAGACAAAGTTCAGCTCTCTTAGATCTGTTATGTTAAATCAAGACCTAAGGCTCACTGAAAAGGCACAGAAAATAGATGTTTCTTACAATAGTATTATGCAAATTTAGCATTTCCCATGCCAGAATCAAGTAGGAATTTGACATAAAAGTCAGTAGTTACAATTTTAACAGTTAAAAAAAACACAGTCAGAAAATGAACCTACAGCCTCCTTCTGAAACACCCACATACATTTGTTACAAATGATCAGCTCTCTTTTTCCTGCACATTGTAATTTTTCAGGAAAACTAATTCCCCCACTTAACCTTTAGGTTTCCTTCTCCCGTTAGGAATTCCGAGTAGCCAGCATCAGTAGCAAGCAATCCTACAAACTGCATTGTGGGTCGCTGCTGAATAAATGCTTCTACAGCTTTATCTGTCACATGTTTTCTTCCAGAAATGTCCAAAGACACAAGGTTAGGCAAGATATCTTTCTGTTCCAGTAAACGAAGAGCTATGTCTGATGTGAACTGTTTGTCATCTGAAATATCAAGGTGATTCAGGTATTTTAGTTCTCTTATAACATCCAGAATCTGGGTTGTGGTCATTTTCAAGCATTTCAGGTGGTGCATGGTCAAAGACTTGAGTCGGTCTTTGCAGGTAAGAAGTGCCGTTATGTCAGTGACAGAGGTGTTCGATATATCCAGACTTTCTAATCTAGGAAGTGAAGCAACATCTGCCAAGTCCTCATTGTAGAACAGAACATTGGTAATACTCAGTGCACGAAGCCCAGACAGCTGACTGAAGCACCTCTCATATGGGTCTTCTAAAGAAAGAGTTAGTGAGTTCAGCACTAGGCATTGCAGATTTTGTTGGATCCATTTATTGCTGCCAAGTCCACTTATAATGTCTGTGATTGTTATATCTGCATTCACCCCAGTAGCATCAAGTTCCACCAGCTTGTGATGGCAGAATGCTTTCCGGAAGGCCACAGCAGAGATTTTTGCCTTTCGGATACAGGCTCGTTTCAAACGCATCTGATTGCCTCGGAAGATGCCCACGGTTCCATCGTTGAGAAGCCCTGTTGGAAAACAGCATTAGGGTTTGGCTCCAGCAGTACAAAACATCACTTAAAGGGTACAAGGTGTTAACAAAGAAAAATAACAGCAAAGTAGTTTCTCTCAGATCTTTATGAGACAGGCCCCAGAAGTTTATATTTGAGATTCCACTTTTAAGGTTATGATCTCACCTTCAGTAGTTTCCAGGTTTAAGACTAGGACAGACAAATTAAGATGTAGCATGCACACATTACCTGTTTGGTTCAGAACATGGAATGTGCAATAGATAAAGTGTGGCTATGATTCTACAGCATTCAGCTTGCTGCCTACGTTTCTGGATTTTCTCACTGAACCAGTTAGAAAAGTGTTGAAAACAGGATTTCAACATTTCTGAAAGTTATTCTTCTCTAGTCAACCTCTAAATAGTATCACAGCAATCAATGACCAGCCCTCATCTTGCTTTAACTCAATTGACTAATTCAGCATTTGACTGAACTCGTAAGTAGAATCAATAAACTAAACTGAGATAATTAAGTTCGATATATCCCTCATGAAGAAGGTAGGAGTGTTGCTCAGGAACAAGCTGAATGTGAGAAAGAATCCTAAGAACCGATTCAAAGAGGACTAGGAAAGGGTGGGAAGGAGAGAAAGACAGCAATGAAAAAAGGAAATGCAACAATCTTGAGATTTTCTTTTTGCTCTGTAGCAAGAATTCTGCATAAGAAGTCTTTTTTTTCTAGCATATTGGCAACATCCTAACTGAAATAATACATTTAGTTCCATGCACAGGATTATCCCAAAACGTACTGAAGACACCCAGATTTCTTACTCATATCTTCTCAACGGAAGGATTACTGCTTTATAAAAAGCCATAGGAGAAGGGTGAGATTGCACGTTGCACAAGCACTCACACGAAAAGAATAGGAAGAACGTGTCCTTCTAGTTTCAATCTAGAGGGTTATGTCAACTCTCCTGGTTTTTATATCCAATCTTCTAGCATTCCAAACATAGAAAAGAACTGAAAATGCAATATAGTTGAATAAAAGCATAATTTCCACTATAGTTTGGATTTCAGTCACAAGCTTGTGATTTTCTCTGTGACAAAGTCAAATTAACACTAAGATTTACAGACCCTTCCAAACAGCAAACAGTGTAGGTATTTCTCACAAAGTAGCTGGGGCATTCCTCTTTTACAGAGAGAGCAAAAGTAGGGGGTGAAACAACTGGTACCCAGCAGAACAAATTATTATTTATTCCATTTAATTTGCTAAAGTATTGGTATTGCTAAATTATCTTTTTTTTCCCCCATCTTTTCATTTAAGGATCAAGCTAAGCTCTCTCCCTGATCTACCTTAGTCACATCCCATTGATGTGGCATGCCCTTTTTTCATCCCACACTCTGACACAGTTTGGGATGTTTCAGTGTTTGGAACTGCTGGCATCACTACTAGTACTGGTAATTCAAAGAATCACAGAATGATTTCGGTTGAAAAGGACCTTAAGATCATCCAGTTCCAAACCCCTGCCATGGGCAGGGACACCTCACACTAAACCATGTCACCCAAGGCTTTGTCCAGCCTGGCCTTGAACACTGCCAGGGATTTACTGCTTCTTTGGGCAACCCATTCCAGTGCCTCCCCATCCTCACAGTAAAGAACTTCTTCCATATATCTAACCTGAACTTCCCCTGTTTAAGTTTGAACCCATTGCCCCTTGTCCTGTTGCTACAGTCCCCAGAGAAGAGCCCCCCTCTGGCATCTTTGTAGGCCCCCTTCAGATATTGGGAGGCTGTTGTGAGGTCTCCATGCAGCCTTCTCTTCTTCAGGCTGAACAGCCTCAAATTCAGTTTCCTTGAATCCGATTTCTTGGGACTACTCTAAAAATTACTTATCAGGAAGTCATGTACGTTGAAGATATAAAAGTTGTTTGAATTTGGCTTTCTTTAGGAACATTCCTTCTGTTGTGTATGACTAGAATAACTTGGGAAAAATAGAACATCAGGTTTAGCACAGTAAGACCCAATCAAATCTGCACCTATAGCATTGGGTGCTTAGTCTGTTTACCATAATTTTCTAGTGTCATGTCTCACCTCTTAATAACCAGGATCCTCAGGAATGGGTCTCCTGCCTCTCATCTAGGAAAATCTATACATTCACTCTTTTTATGCTACGAAGCTTTTATCGACACATTTCCCTTTGTCATGCTTCAAGCAAGCAAAGCAGAGGGCAGCCCTCTCCTCAGAGATGTGCTGACAGAGAACGTGATAGGCCAGCACATAAAATGTAAGACCACCACAAGGTGGTTTTCACAGATATGTACACCACTCTTGAAACTGATGACTTTCCAGTATATAATTCCACTTCAACAAAAGTGCCAGAAGTGATGAGAAGCTATTTTAATTAAAATCACAAGATCATTTCCTAGCTTAATCATAAGGACACACAGTAAAGAGAATTCAATTAATTGCTCTGAGAGAGATATTGATATTTGAGTGCTGTTGGAAGTAGCACAATCAAATAACTTGTTTTTTTTCAGCTATCGAAAGAAGATCTATTAAACGGAGGTTCATTTGAAGGAACATTAAAATCATAAACCCAAGATAAAGGGCTTTCTATTTAGAACCATCTATATGTCAATGCAACATTGAGCTGAAGCTGTGGAAAAACAAAAATAACAAATCTTCTGTTAAGACATTACAGAACACAGTTTTAACAGCAGATTCTACTCCAAAATACACTAGAACTTCAGTAGCACATTCCAATAAAACACTTTCACTCATCCCACAAATAACTGTTTTTACCATGAAATGCCATGGTCTGCAGCAGTCGATCAGCCACTTCTTGAGGAAACATTCCTGGCTCCTGCAAGCACAGTGTTCCATCTTGCCTTTCTGTGCAAAACTTCTCTAGGTTGGCAGTCAGGAAATTCAAACAGATATCAAGTAAAGAATAAGGAGAAGCTTCCTCCTGTCATATGCAAAACACAAAGAAGCAAAGGAGATTTAGTCAAGTCATTCTCTCCATCTACAGATCTTCCACTAAAATGTTGCTTTTAGGCAAATTATTATTCCTTGATGGTGTGATTTTCATTGGAACAGGCAAATATTAGAAAAGGAGACATCCCCCTTAGAGCCTTGAGTCACACAATAAACAACTGGCCAAACTCACATGCAGCTACTTCTTCCAGTCAACCCCAACAAGTCTGGTCTGTCATGCTGAGCCCTGCTTGCATCCTCAGAGGAAGAAAAGTAATTGCTAATAAGATCATTTAAGTTTATGAAGTCTACTGGGAATTAAGCAAACAAGACAGAATGGAAGAAGATTTTAAGTAAGATTTTACTTTCTGATTTAAACTATTTCTTTACATCTTTCATTTAAGTCAACTCATATTAGAAGTTTACTACTGACACACATTACAAATGCAGGTAAATTTTATATATTGTTAGGAGCAACTTTTGATAGTGAAAAGGGCACTTGGAACTTTCTATTGAAAAAAGAAACTCAAAAAGAACTATTTTAATTCCAAATTCTGCTCAGCAAAGTATTACAGTACTCCTGCCTATAGATACCAACTTCCACCTTTTTACGCCACGCATATGAAAATCATCTACACTAGAACCCAGGGTACAAAGGAAAAGGCAGAATATAAACTTGAACTCTTCTTCCAGAGTTTGAGATCATACGGTGATATAGCAAAATCTCAAAGGTTTTTTATTCCATGTCTAATAATAGTCTACTGTTTTCAGCCACACAGATTAATCAACATAAAGAATGAGTCGCTGCACTGTGAATCATCCCCAGCACTACACAAAAGAAGGGCGAGTGACTGGTACATACTCCCCCAGACAATATTGAAAATAACAGCATCAACTCTTGCCAGATCTCATCTGTAGGAAAAACTGCAGCTTCCCTTTTATACTGACAGTTCTGGATAATTTTACCTTTCTTTCCTAGCTCATTTAACTTCTCTTTTGTTGCTTTTCTTGCCTCCTATGCTCATCACAGAAGTAGAGATATATATGAAATGTTATATAGAAGAAAAATAAAGAAAATGACAGAAATAAGTCTCCTAAAAAAGGGTGCATATATTTGGAGACTGGGAGGGACCACTTCAGGGCAAAGATGAAATGGAACTTATCTTGAATGAATTATGGCTGGGTCACAGAGCCTTGAGTGACATGGTTTAGTGGGAGGTGTCCCTGCCCATGGCAGGGGGGTTGGAACTGGATGGTCTTAAGGTCCTTTCCAACCCGAACTATCCTATGATTCTATATACTGACAACAATTAGAGACTGCAGTTTAATAGCAGCTGAAGACTTAAGTACAGGTTTGGGAACTAGGAATTCCAAATTATTCAAATACAAGCTCTTTCTGCAGCTTTTGACATGCAACTTCCAACTCCTTTGACTCCACTTTCCTAAGTACTTAGGTTTTGGGTTTGTTTGGGGGTTTTTTTTAAAGCTTGATTATTATATTTTATTGCTGAAGAAATGGGATTTACTTTGTGATTGTTGAAGAAACAGAATTTACAAGTTGTGATGCAACTTGCTTGTACTACCAGAAAACAGTCATTTGGCTGCCTTCAGTTTTAGGCTGATAAGAAAAGGAAGGGCAGACTTAGGAACTCTGACCATCTTTTGTTTCTTTATAATGTGCAACAACACCGGAAGTACTCCTAAACAGAAAAAGCCTACCAATTACTTTAAAATAGTACGTTTTTTCTTACAGGGAAAGTTTTTCTTTTTAACCTGAAATTAATGCACACACTCAGGCTTTGTGACAGCTGCAGATTCAAACAGAAATTAGAATCCTTACTGAAAGGCACAGGAAAACTATTCCCACTGAGACAGACATCCTCATCTCCCATTAGATCTTGCGCTTCTAATTTGATGCTTAAACATGACAAAACCAGAATCCTGCCTCTCTTCATCCTTTCTGGTCCTGTTCTGCAATTTCTGCCAGAAAAATTAAAGCACTTTGAGGTATCAGTGAGCAAACTCCAGTGGGAATTTTTAGCCTTGCAGGCAGACTACTAGCATGTGACTCAGAACACTATTTTTTCAACCAGTACCTCTAATCAGCCAATCTGTAAATCAGAGAGCTCGTTTTAATTCTCATATGAATTAATCGCTTTAGAAGTCCCTGCAGGATATCTCCATACAGTAAAGGAACAAAATCCACAAGCAGGGATGAATTACACTTGCAAACACCACAGAGTCATTTTTAACTCCACCTATACCAGTTTTAAGGAGACACTTGGGATGTTTCTTCATTTTTGCCAAAAGGCTGAAGAAACACACCTCAGGAAGGCTCCTGAGGTGACCTGGGTAGATAGGCAGAATGTTTTTATCTGTATCTAATAAAACCCCTTGACAAACATCATAAAGCCATTTTCTAGACTGTCTGCTACTGAAATAGAACAGCATGAATGCAGTCCGTAAACCTTTTATGTGAGCTTGTGGCATTCCTTTCCTGAACTTCCCTTTGCTTTAAGATCATATTGCTCAGCTAAAAACCTCATAGTAAACATGGTCAGTTGTATTTAAGATGTTAGGTTAAGATTTAAGTAACTCCTTTCTCTAGTTATGCTTTGACAACTTGAAAAGAAAGCTGGTGCTTGTTTTCAGCTCATTTCACTTTCTGGTTCTAATACCCCATGAAGACACTGTAAATGTGCATCAGCCATAGCTCAGGATTATTGTTTTTAATTTAATGAAGCTCATCCAGCAATATTTGAGTAGAAGTTTTATTATGTGTATTTGACTTCTTCGTAGCCATCTTAATTATCTGGTACTTCCATGTTACCTCATAGTTTCTTTCAGTCTATCAAATTAATTCAGTGGCCAGAAAATAAGTATTAAAATAAATCCTCCAAACCACAGAATTCTGCATTATATGATTCAAATTTGGGCATCCTCATTAGCTAGAATGCATATTATAAAAGAAACGTGACACATAAAAAACAACTGGCTTATGGAATAGTACCAAAAAAGAATAATTGCATTTAGTTGGGCTTTTTAAGGTTTATTTAAATTAATTCTTTTAAACAGGTAACTTTGTTATGTGCTTAATATAACTAAGGCAAACAAACAAACAACAGAGTGTACAGGGAGGTGAAGGGGGAGTAAACTGCATGGCTACTGGCATCTGACAGTAATTCAATACACTACTGGACTGAAATGCAATATCTACTTCAACATGATGCTATCCAGTTCAGCTTATAGCTCACACACTAGTGCAGTTGGAAAGGTTCTCAAAAAGTACACTACCCTCCACATTTTCTTTCAAAACCACTTTGAATCATCTATAGATATTGCTAAAGTATATTTAACCTCTATTTCAAAATGCAGTTAAAAAGAAAAAAGGGCTTAAGAGGATGCATTAAAGTACCTGGAATCAGTTAGAGGATCTTAAGCCAGACATCATACCTAGATTAACTGGCTGAATGTGAGTATCAAAACAAAATCCTGTTCCTTTGCGGAAGGATCACCACACAACCCTCTGATTATGCAATAACTGAAGAAGAGACAGTTTTAACTCATGTTTCCCATCAATAATTCCAATCTAACTTCACACAGAAATCAAATTCTGCTGCTGTGTGGTCCTGTTTCACTATACATATGGTGATCCTACCAACTCCAAACTGAAACATTCAGTTCCTTCTGCCTTTGTGTCTTAAGATTCATTAAAAGAAATAAACCTTTTCCATAGGTAATTTTTTGGTGGTGGGGGTCTACCACCTCAATAAATCAGTATAGATCATTGGAAAACAAATACTAATCTCAGCTCCAAGAGAGCCACTTCTATGATGTAGTCCTCAATATTCATACCCAATTAAGGACTTGGTAAGGCAAAACCCAAGTGTGTAAGGTCAGTGTATACAGGCTCATCTGCTTTTTTCCTCTTTGAAGACCCAAAGGAGATGGAGGATAGGAGAAGGGACTTCTCAAACTGTGGCAGTCATTTCTCTCTCAGAGTTAGCAGGAAAATAAGAGATCATTTAGAGCCTTAATTTGTTGTGTTGGACATATCATGTTTCTAACATGTTTTCCACCTCTCCACAGCCCCAAAACTTTACTTACTTTTTTAAAATGAACATTCTAAAACCCAAGAAATACTAACTCAACAGTCATCAAAATCCTTCTGAGCACTAATAAAGGCAGTGAAAAATAAACAGTTCTGTGATTTACATTACGAAGAAAACTTTATGGTTATCCTACTTAAACAGGATGAAACAGATACAGGCAATTTATTAACCAGACTGGAGGAAGGATCATGCTCAGAAATCAAATTTAACATTAACTATTCTGGCACGAGCGGTAACTGCTGGTTGCAAGCAATACAAAGTTGGCAGAGATCAGGAAAGGTCTGAAGTTAAGCAGTGTCACATTAAAACCACATAGTAAGGCCATGTATTTCAAGATCAGTACCAAGATCTTCACATATGAGTTCATCAATAGCAAATAACTGAAGAACCTGAATGGTGTGCTTAACCACAAGAAAGCAACGTGAAGCTGCCAAAGAGCATCAAGATCATCAAGAGAAGCATCAAGCCAAAACAAGGGCGTATTATGACATTTTTAAGACACTCTGCGACCTCATGGGGCTACTTACGTTAAGAGATACCTGCACCATCTCAGCTTGAGCAAAAGAACTACTAGAACGCTGGGGGGGATTATTTGGAGTAGGAAACAAAAGCAGCTTTCTCAGGCTAGCAGTTCAAAAGGTGAGCAATATGAATGCCACCGATAAATACAGCACAGGGAATAAAAACAATAGAAGAAAAAAAGCCACTTAGGTCAAGCACAGTGCCAGCACAGCAATAAAGGTATACAGAAATGCCGTGAAGTAGAATTTTGGCCATAAATTTACATGTTGGTACATAGCCCCAGAACATCAAAAAACAAAGCTCTACCCTCAACCACTGAATACAACAGCAGGTGCAAAAGGTACCTATTTTAAAACAAAAAGTTTATTAGGGGACTAAATGAAATTAGGCTTTTTATAACAAGAGATGCCCCCAGATAACCCAGGAAATTCCTGCTACTCCTTTAAAAGCAAAATATGCACACTCATCTCGAAGAGAGGAGCAACCAAACCAGCAACCACATGCTCTGCTCCAAGGCCGGCCTTCCATAGAGAAGGGCTGTTTCTCCACCGCCAGTTTCGGCCAGCTCCATGCTGTAAGAGCACGCTACTACACATTACACCGCTTAGCAAGGGCCACGCACCGTGCACACCACAAAACCCGTGCTCTCGGGGGCACGGCTCTTTCCAGACAGCCCCTGGACAAAGCAAGCCGCAGTGGGAAAGCGCTGTCGGAGGGCTGAAGGGCACCCAGGCTGCGCGGAGCCATGCGCTGGAGGGAGCACAGACGGCTGTCCTGCCCCCCATGCCGGC
>JAOEHX010014407.1:0-17511 GCA_025448015.1 Bolborhynchus lineola | reverse complement strand
GAAGTGTCAAAAGTTTGTGCTGTGGTCTGGGTAAAGGTACAAACTTACTACTGAAGTAAATAAGTGGGAGAAAAAACCCCACACTCATTTGGCTCTTGCCACCATTGCATTGCCAGAATCTCACTTCATGCTGTCTTAGACAGAGCATGTATGAATTGAAGCAGTTCTTCCAACTTAGCCACACTTTTAACAGCCTCCTTGGAAAGGGTATCCTTGCTGCTGGAATAAAAACCCCAGTGGCGCAGTGTAACGAGAGGTGGCAGTATAGGAAAAACATTCTTGCACACAGTGAGTGTTGGGCCATTGGCTCTTGTTTTCAGCAGCCTGAAAGAAAACCCAGCAGTGGTGACAAAAGTGAGATTATTTCTGTTACCACAGTTAATATTTTGTGGCAGTTTGAGAAGATAGAGCTCTCTTAGAGAAATTCACTTTGCCTGATTCTTTGCTAGATCCTATTCTGGGCATTTGTTTCTCTTGGGGAAGGTAGGAAAATGCTGCCTGTGTAGAGTGTGACAGGCTAATAGTAAAGCAGTTCAGAAGCCATGTGTTCAGAAGCCAGCAGTTGCAGGTGGCTCAGAGTGTCAAGAATTGGGTGACATTTGAAGCCCTGATCTTTCAAATCTTGTAATGCTCCCTGCCTCTAAGTGGCCTGTTCAGTTCCTCTGTCCAAACCTGCCTCCCCAGAGCAGGCTTCCTCCCACTGGGAATAACACTTGTCAGTGATCCCTGTGGGAACCTCCAGCCTACACAATGGGCACCTGGGAACATCCTCCATACAAGTGACAACCATTGCAGGTAAGTAAAGCCACATATAAAGTGCATGTTCTGGGGAGGCTTCTTCATAGCACTTGAGAAGTCAGAGACTTGCAGAGTTTTACTATTATAAATAGAACTATTTTCATGAGAGCTGCCGTGTGTTAGCACAGAGAAGTTTATGAAGCATCACCCAGTTTTGTGCTACCTGTTGAAAAGGCACACACAAATTAAGGAAGGCTCTTTATTTACACTAAACCACCATCAAAACCAGTTTAAAGTGTTTTTAGGTTGACTGAACAGTTTGCTGCCTGCTGCAGACACACCTATATCTCTTTTACACTGATATCAGTGATGCTGTAACCAATGCATTAGATGAGTGAGGCCTCTCCTCTTTTGACTCTTTTCCCTCCAAAGTGACAAAGCATCAATAAAAAAGGTCAGCCAGTCTCATTTGAGGGTATTAGAAATTATATGTGGTTAATGCAGTCTTTAGCTAAGACTATGGACTCTACTAATAGCAGTTGAGTCTCAGCCTTATGTTCAGGGGATGGAATCAAAGTCCGTTAAGAGGTGAACGTTTTACTGCAGATCTTGGCTTAAAACCACCTTATTCTGATGTCATGAATGTATTACCAAAAGGCTGGTATCTTCCTGCTCTTTCTTTTAGGAGGCTGAATTTCCTCTTCGGAAGAAAATTGTTCCTCCAAAGCCTCTGAAGTCAGAAGGAAAGAGTGATTGATTCATGATCATAATAGCCTACTTGAAAAAACGGAAGACCTGTTGATCTCTTCAGGATCAGTGAATTGTCCAAGAAATAAAGTTTATCTCAGCTTCACAGCTCCTAAACCACTGTGTGCTTCCTCTTTCATTTGTATTGATCTAAGCATACAGCTAACCTCCTTTAATAAAGCAGCAGTATGCTTCAGAAGGCATGGTGACCAACTCTAATTAATTAAATAGACTTAGGAATACATGGCTTTAAATGATGAAAGCATTCACTGCAGGATGCTTCCTGCAGCTGTGAAAAGATGGCCAGTGGAGTGCTGGTTTTGTACTGAGATGTAAAGAGCACTGGCACCACATCATGTTGTGTTGTTAAGTATCATTTGGATTAATTCTGGACAAAAGATGCTGTCAGGCAGTGAAGCTGCATGACGTAGAAACAGAAAGCCAGACTTGTTCTGGTGGTTCTGTGTTACATTGTAATAAAAGCAGTTTGCAGCTTTCTTACCTTTTATTCAGCTGTCAGTAACAACTCCTCTCTGCAATATACGTGTGAGGGTAGTTCTGTAGCTGTACATGCACCCACATGGACCATCTGGGAGACTATGTGTGTGATCACCACACCAAGAAAACAAAGTAGTGTTCCTTGTTACAGTACAAACGTTTTGTTCAGTGAAGAAAGATACACTGTTGGCAGTTTTTCTACTTCATCATGTGCGAGGAGAACTCTCCCAGGTAGCTCTTCTCCTCCTTTGGTAGATGGAGAAGGAAGAATTCCTCCTTCCGTTGTGCTTCCCAGCTTCTCATCCACTATTGCTCAGAATGATACAGTTCTGCTCAGGGTTGGACAAGAAGCAAGAAGGCAGAGGGAGGAAAAGGATTCATGGCACAGCAAGAAACAGATTAGAGAATAAGCAGAATATCCAGTTGTATTATTGCCATAATCTGTGCTGGGGTAACATCCAGCAGTTCCATTCAGGTCCTGGTATTAGCCCTTTTGTGTACACTCCTTGATTGAGAACCCCAATTCAGGGACACACAACCTAAGCTTCAGGACTGTATAAAGTCCCTAGTATGTATTTCAGTACCAAACACAGTATCCTGCTCTGGTTTTCCAGAGACTCTATCAACAATATGGCCCAGAATCCTCACAAAACAGATTTGTCCAGGACTCTTCAGACTTTAATGGTCAATTCTGTGCCAAATTTTCATGTCTAATTTCATTTGGCATATTTGTAGCCTCCCAATGCTTTCATTTTTCAGTATCCACACTTGTAGCAAACACAATAACCACTAATTACACTAATTTCAGACTAAATCACATATTTACAATTTGGTGTTATTGCCTTCTACTCTAACCTAGTTACAATGGCTACTAGTTACCAATGGTATATTTGTTCCAAATATGATGTTTTAAACTTCTTCCATACTCACTTTGTTCTACAGTCTTCTTTGTCATATGGTTATATGTTTTTGCCATACAGTCTTTTCTTGGAATCCTTTTCCCCCCCTAGAACAACTACTAAGAAATTTGTGTGACATGGAATTATAAAATGAAGGCCACTTTGGAGTGGTGATTTCAGGTGGGGATTTGCGAGCAGCATAACAGTAGTGCATACATACGCTCCAGTTCATGAGTATGGTGGGAATTCTCAGTAAGGTTTCATTCTGTCTAAGCAACACTGAAACATGGTGCTTTAAACATACCCCAGAGAGTTCTTCTTAGCAACTGAGAGACTTCTAGTAAAACAATAGAAAGATGAAACCCCTGCATGTTTATACAGCACTTGTCACCTGCAGCATTTTGGTGCACCTCACCCAGGGAATCACAAGAACCAGAGTTGCTTTTCAGCTCACAGAGCCATTATACATGGAGCTGGGGTAAGGAAACTAACACAGAAAAATGTTAACTGACCATGATTTCAGTGATTTCATAACTTGAAGATGAGGCTAATCTGGATTTATGTCACAAGCTCCTTATCCTGACAGTCCTTGGTTGACACTAATGGCCTGGTCTGAGCAGTTAACTGCCTCACAGAAAACACTGACAAGAAGTGAGCTGGTTTCCTTCCAGGCCTCTGGCAGCTGGAAGCATGCAGTGTTCCTATAGAGCTTCCTGCCCAGGAAACTCTCATTGCTTTGCAACAACCTTTTCTGCAAACTCCTGGGAAGGAAACCTGGATTATCTCTGTAGCTCAGGAAAGGAGGACAAGGCATTGAATGACTGCTGACGTCACTAGGAGCCCAAACTGATTATTCTCCAAACGATAGTTAGCATGGCAAGGACTTGTCAATTCTTTACAAACCAAAAACCACTAAAATGGGAGACTGGCCTTTGAATGTTATTCTGATAATACTCATGGAGTATTATTCTGGAAAGATGCAACAGCCACCTCAGCACAAGCGTTACTGATAACCCTTGAAGAGAAAATAAGAAGCTGTGACACTGTCAACACTGCAAGCAGTGTTGCTGTGTTACCTTCAGGGAAGTTCTCTTGTCTGCCTTTTTAAGTGGAAGGTTTTCTCTATGGCATTGTTTTGCTTTTTTTTTTGTGCTTGGTACAAAGAAAGGAGATATCTTACTTGTCAGGTAGGCTGAGAGAGTGATGCTGGCTGTCACAGGGACCCAAACCTGCCTCAGAGTGGCGGCTCACACACCATGGTATTTACAATGAATAGACACTGGCCCTCAGAGACGTTATATATAATTTGAGGTTAAAAGATTTAGATCTTTTTGAATCTCTGAACATCTTCTAAGTTCTTTTCTGCTGGGTTTTGTGAGTTTTACATATTCCTCAGAACCCAGGGACTGACAGAGTTACAAAAGCCCCAGAATGTGTGAACAAATATTCAATACGAGCAATGGTTTCTGTGGAAGCAGCACAAAGGTTTTGGTACAGCAAAAAGTAAAAACTTCCCACAGACAGGTAACAAAAAAATGTCTCTGCACTGTACTTGCCTTTGTAATTCCTGTTTTCTGTGTATTACGGGATGAAATGACAATGTGTGGTATTTGCTGGATGTTCTGTTTGTTGCTCCCACAACAGATGATGGACATTTCCAGACAATACTATCATACTGCAGTAATGATGCTGATCCAGTGATGGTTTAAACTGCAACACAAATTAAAAGCTAGTTAATATAGCTCTGTAAATGATAGCAGATAGGTGATCCCTAGTGATCAGTTTTAATTCTCTATGAACTTTCCTAACTTAGTGCCATCCTCCTATGTGTGTAAACTGAAGTCAGAATGTATTCTCTTATGCAGTACCTGCGTGTGTCCCTAGTGATCTTTAGGTAAGAATGTAAAGCGTTCCATCATTTCAAATGCAGAACGATTTTGCCTTAGACACAGTGCAGTTACAAGCTGCAACCTAAGGCTATATTTATACCATAGCAGAGCCCTGGAAACACTTCATATATACTATTTCTTTTCTTCATTATAATCTTTGGGGAACAATTTCAAGAACAGGTTTTGATCTATGATTTGAATAAATAACCTCCACCTGATCTCAACAGATATTTTCCCTCAGCATTTTGCAATACTGAGCCAGAATACTTGCTGTCATCCCACAAGCAAATACATGGATGAGAAATTAGAGCCAAATTGTAGACGTTTTGTATCTTACAAGCACCAGTCAAAACTTTGCTCTCTGAGAACCAAAGGGGAGGTTCTTTTTCCAGGGTGCAATGCCAGCATCACACACACAACCTGTGGTAATGGCATACAGAGGCAAGCGAAGGCATGTGGTGCTCAGGAGCCTCCTGCTGAAGAGCAGCAAGCTTCAGGCTGCTTCACTTAGTGCTCTTCAAAGGCATTAACGTTGCCTGGGGATCTACATACAGTGACAGAAAGAAAGTTAGTAACTTCTTTTGATAAGTTTAAGTATGAAAGAACAAGGCTTTTTGGTTCAGTTCCTGTACACCAGGCTGGATCAGACATTGTGTGATTGGGAAACAGATAAAACCTTGAGAATTGATTCCATTGAACCTTCATACCAGAAATGTTCCTTTCAGGAAGGTCCTTGTGCAATTTGGGATATTTCTCTGCTTTTGTCATGACACTGCAAATTGATGAGTGTGTGCAGAAGAACTGATTGAGTATTCTGTGTTTGGCAGCTTGAACTAATAAGTGACAAACATAAATGCTGTTTCTTGTTAGAAATTGCTATGTGCAATATAACTCAGCCTATGAATACATTTGAAACCAAAGGGACCCTGCACATGTTCTGCAGCACATCAAACTGGCTTCCCTCAGCTGGAGCCTATGTGATTGTTTCCAGGGGCTTGCTGGAGTGTAACTTGGCTTGGCCCAGACACTCCAAGATCATTCATAGTAGAGCTGTTGAAGAAATACTAGAGTGTCTGAAAGGCAGGGTGTGCTTACAACAAAAATGAGCCAGAATAAACTGCATAGCTAAATCTTACCTGTTCTTATACAAAATAAAACCAACAGATTAATTAATTCAAAATGAATCCTACATTTTCTTATTGCTCAATAGGTAAAAGAAAAGAACATGTAATTAAATTTGCCCCTTGAAGCGCCTCCTTATCCCAGGAAAGCATCATATCAAACTGCTTTCTTCCCTGATGTCTCCAGAGTGCAGCAAGAGCTGTAATAACACCATGTGCAACAAGAGCCTTCTGGGACTCCTCATAGATGCTTAGACTACCTTGTTTAGCCCTGGAGTTTATCTGATGATGATTTCTAGAGTTTGATCTATGTATTCCTCAAGGAAATCATCACAATCCAAAGACTATTTTATTCATTTAACAAAGGAACCAGATCCAGATCATAGCATATTCAAATCAGGTTTTTCTTGGAATATAATCGCAAATCAGATCAAATTAGCTCTTAGATATCTGCAAAGTGTCTGGAGAACCTGAAACAGAAATCATTCACAAGTTCAAGACCTCCTCTGTTAATTCCTTTATGATCCATACAGGGTTAAACTCCCAGTAGGAATACGCTCCTGCGGCACCAACACATGGCTGTTAATGTGCGTGTGTTAAATAAGGGCCTGCACAGAGTTTCAACCCCTGGGGAGCAGAGGTTGGGAGAGAAACACAGCCTTTCACCACAGGCTTCTTCACTTTCTATCTGCAGCCAGGGCTGAGCCAGTGGGTAGGTGCACACGCATACACAAAGGTCTGGTTTTTGGAAACTGAGCAAGTTTTTTAGGTCAAACCCAGCTGTGCATTTATTTGATTGGATTGCAAGAGCTGTTTGAAGCTTTCCCAGAACCCATTAAAGGCTGAAGAGTGCCCCAGCGCTTTAGATTGCAGGCGGTCTAAGTGCTCAGAATGGAGAAAAGATTAGAGCTAGCCATCTGTATTTAAAACCCCCCATAACCCCACAACGAAACCCAAATGTTCTCATGATCTGGTGAGCCTTTTGTGTGCTGTCCTCTCCACAGCTGTGTTTTTCTTATTTTCCTGTGGGAGGACTGTTCCCTTGGCTACCAGTGCTGGCCTCTAATAGTTGGCATTTGGGCACTTGGCGCTGATGGGATGAAAACATTGCTGTGTTTTTCTTTCATTCCTGCAGGAACACAGGGAACAGAACTGGATGGGTTTCCAATAGGCAACAGCTCCCGGTGATATCACTGCACTGAGTTATGTGATTTTACCCTAATGCACCTTTCTAGGTGCTGATGCGGTAGAGCTCTGCTGGCCATTGCCTTGTCAGATATGTGCTAATGGGTGGTGAGGTTTGAGGCTTGTTTCTCTGCCCTCCTGCACAGGAGACAGAACACGCTGCCTTCAGCTGCTCCAGCCTGATGAACTTCTCTTTAGCCACATGCCTCACCAGCAGCACTACATCACAAGCCCTAACATTCACAGCCACTCTCACACTAACAGGAGGGGCAAATCACAGCACACACAGCTAATGCCTCGGAGCTGTAATCTGTGTCTCTTTATCTTTCTGGCTTTCTGTATTAAGGACATTGTTGCTTTTGCATTACAGCAATGCGAATAGCCTTGTCTCCTCTCCAGACCTCAAGGTCTGACCTTCATTTGCCATCAAGCACTCCATGAAACCGCTTCATTAAAACCTCCACACAGTGACCTTTGCACAATAACCTGCTCTCTGTAGTCCCACCATACACTGAGGCTGCTCTCATTTAAATGACTGTTATGCTGAGGGAACTAAATATGTCTTTTTCTCTACTTCAGTGCCTGGAGCAAACTAATGTCCCTCTTCTGCAGTCATGAAACACAACAAAGGGACAATGATTCAGAGTGCAAGGTGAGGCTTGCAGTCTCTATGGGAGCTGGAGACCGGTCTAATGACAGGGCACAAGAAGGAGCAAGAACACAGGTCCAGCAGATGAACAGAAACCACCAGCTCACAGACAAAAGTTGAGAAAATGAGGCAATCAGTGTGGTGAGTGGACAAAGAGTTGTACACTGGGTAGCTGGAACCTGGGAAGGGCTTGTGATTTGTAATCACCAACTCCTGTGGCACAGTAAAGCAAATACTGACACCACTAATCTGTATTGGGAGAAAAAAGGAAAAGATAGAAGGACAGAAAGGCTACACTGCTTTTATATTCTTCCTCTTCCCCTACCCTCCATGTTTTCTGTATGGTTATAGCAGATGAAAATATGAGCAACTCTGATAATTCATGGATGTGCCTGGTGCACATGCTGATCAATCCCATCTTCGTAAGCAGGGCTGCTGGCTTTGCCCACCAGAAAGCCTGGGGAGGAGGAACATGGGGATGCATTGGTGCAGGAGCTGCATTCAGGGTTTAGCTGTTTCCCATGAATCTGCATTGTTCCTGCCTATTTCAAGAACAGAGGGAAAGTGATGAGCAGGCTGGTTTGTTAAGCCTGCGTGATGAGCTTTGCATTTCTTGTTGGGAAGATGTGAGGGCTGAAACCTCTCTTTTCAGAGGCCAAAGAGGTTAAACTGTAGGGTCTTGATGCATAAAGAAGTGTTGGAGTTCACCTTCACTTTGGCAGCCATGAGCCATGACCAAAGAACTGCCCTGAATCCAAGAGCATGGAAGTCCGGGGGTCCAAGAAGTAATGCACCCAGCCCAGACTGTGACAGCTCGTATCTTCTTATTAAACAGATTGAACTCTCCCTTTTATTTCTCTTAAGCTTCTCTCTCTCTTTTGCAAGTGTAGCTATTTCCCAGAGGTCCCATCCTCTGTGATCACCCATGACCTGAGGCTCAGCTCTTCCTGGTTCGTCCAAGAGGCACCACTTTCAGTCATGCCCCAGCCTTGTTCAGGGCACAGCACTGCACACTCACACCATGCACTGCTCTCCAGCACATCAGGCACTCTTCAGCAGTTTTCTGCCATGACACCATCATTGTATTTAGATGCAAAAGTCACACTTTGCCTTCTTGCAGATGGCACAAGGTAATTTTGTATGAATGTTCTCCTGGCCAAATCAGATTTTACTGCAGTATGAGTGATATTAAAAAGCACCACGCTGGGACACCATTAGTGTCAGGCAAATTACCATTGTATTTGTTGTAGGCAAATTACTAATATACGTGCTATATAGAAACCTGGGCAAACTGAGCTAGAAGAAGTCTTGCAGTCTGTTTCTCTGTCTCAAGCCAGAATTACCTGTATTTATCGTACATGAAAGGCATCCGCTCTGTCTAACCTCTACTGGAGGCTTCACAGTCACCATCAGCAATTTTATCCTGTATTTTCTAATCTTCCCAGCAGAAAACTCATTATTTCCTCAATGACCACAAATTCAATGAATGAATGGAGAAAAAGGGCAATATGCAGGCAAGCAGGAACAGCCCAGCAGTCTAAGGGAAGCCCAGATTGGTTTGAGTGTTTATTTAATACAAGTGGACTATAGTAGAAGTGAAGAACGGTTCTTCAGCATCAGAAAAGGTACCTAGCAAAGGGTCAGGCTAAAAATGCAGTTAATTGCAGCAAAAGAAAGAGGCAGAACAGACGAGAGTAGTCTCTTGTACAAGTGATAAGTATTGGCCCAGATTTATTTTGCAACTGTGTCAAAGTTGCAGCTGCTCTTCATTTTTATCGTCAGTGCCATCACTGCAGTAACATGCTAGAAATTAACTGCTTTATTTATTTATTGTATGAAAAAAGTTTTACCTAGAAACCCAAACTGGTTTGTGTTGGAAGGGACCTTAAAGCTCACCCAGTTCCAGCCCCTGGCCACAGGCAGAGGCACCTCACACCAGACCAGGTTGCTCGAAGCCCCTTCCAAGCTGGCCTTGAACACTGCCAGGGATGGGGCAGCCACAGCTTCTCTGGGCACCCTGTGCCAGCGCCTCAGCACCCTCACAGGGAAGAACTTCTGCTTAAGAGCTCATCTCAGTCTCCCCTCTGGCAGGTTAAAGCCATTCCCCCTTGTTCTGTCACTTCATGCCCTTGTAAAAAGTCCCTCTCCAGATTTCTTGTAGGCCCCCTTTAATATTGGAAAACTTTTATAGGGTCTTCCTTGAGCCTTACCTGACATGTGCTTCACTGCTAATTTCACACCTGTACAAAGGTTGCACCAGAAATCCCACCCAGATGATTAATATCTGGAATTAGAGGAAAGGCAAATAGTGGAAGCTTGCTACTCCCGGTTTCTGTCCCATGACAGGTGCTATGAAGTGCGTTACATCCTGACTTCATTTAAATCACTTCTGTTTGAAAATGAAAGCTCACCAATGGCTGTGATCCAGTTCCCCAGAAAAGAGGGCCTGTGGCAGTGTTATTGTTGGCACACAGAGCCCTGCTCTGTCACCTCCCTGGGAAGCACAGTTGAGAGGCCAAAGCTGCTGATCTGACCAAGCAGCCTGAGATGGTTTTTCAGCCCTAATCCAACAAATGTGCCTGTAAAGGTTTGTTTAATGAGATGGAATAGAGAAGAATACATCGTCCTTTGCAAAGATGGCTTAATATATAATTTTTCAGCCCAAACCTCCCATTTCAAGGGAAATCAGGAGTACAGTGAGGACCATGTGAAAACAGAGCTCACCCACCTGCCCAGTGAATAGACTTGGTGCAACATAACTCAGCCCATTTCTTTTCAAGTGTCTCATTTTGCAGAAGACCTCAAACCCCTTTCACTGACAATTCTCTTAGATTTCCATGGGATGGATAAAACATCAGATCCCATTTGCACATGCTGACATCTTTGCATTTAAACTGAGCTGTCCTTGCCTTATCATCATTGCCTTAACAGTGCCGCCTTATCGTCCTCCCCAGAACAGCTTCAGTCATATGTAAAATGAATCAATATTCACTTCATCCCTCATGTCTCAGAGTTTACAATCCCAATTGCTGGCTTGATAGTTTCAGCAAACACTAAGGAGGATTGCCAGAATCTCTGTACCTCCTAACCCCCTCCTTTGGGCCTCTCAGATACAGCAGTGCCCCTAGACAGTTTCTCTGACCACTGGCTGCTCCCCTCAGACAGATCAAATCAATGGCCTCAGTCAGAGCATGACAGGTAGCAGACCATAGTTTCCATTTAGCTCAACATCATTATTTATTGATGGCAAGTAACAAATGCAGCCGAATGGAACAAAAAGCTGTGAAACCGGTGTATCATTGGCTCAAAAGAGAAATCAATATGTTCGTATATATTAAAGGGAGCAATCTCCATTAAAAAGCAAAGGGATAACTATGTTCTTTGTACTTGCTAGGACCCTGTGTCTTTTAACACATTTTATTCTCTGCCTTAAGCCACTCTCTCGAAAGCTGATGTGCTCATACAAGAGATCAGCCCCATGTGATCTCTGTAAACCCACAGCTAATTACCAGACCTTGCTGGGGAGGCACCTTCCCCAAAGTACCTGGAGGAGTTCCATGGAAGGGAGAGAATTAGAATGATTTTTGCCTGTGAATGGTCCAGAGTGACTAGGAGATGCAGTGAGGTTCAACTTGACCATAGCAACACGTGCTTGTGTTTGCTCACTTAAGAAAATAAAATTACACTGATGGGGGTTTGTGGTTCCTCTAATTGCAGGAGATTGAGTAGGGTCAGTTCAGATCAAATGAACACTATTAAGCGAAGTGTTTAATGCAGGTGTCCTTGTTGAAAAGAAAAAGAAAATCACAAGGAACAGTGTGAATCATTAACAGCCTCTTTGTCTTGTAATTGCTCGTGGTTTATTTTACTGACATGAAAATTTATTGAGCCATCACTGAACGTAATTTCACTGTTTTCCTTCGGGAACCAAAAAAAAAAACAAACCTACAAAGCATCAAACTGCTCTGAGCAAAAACTCCATTAAAGAAGGCAGCAACTGTTGCAGGATCTTTCAAGTGGCACATGCTGCCCTGGCTTTAGGAGGCCAGTGAGTGCTCATTTGCATGGTTGCAGTCTCCCCCAGACTGCTGCTCATTACAGAGGCTTTTTCTACAGCAAAATCCACTAAGAGAAGTGAACTACAACATTTGCTGAATCAGCTACCTGAGGAAATGGTACATTTTCTTACTGACAATAAGGAACTCTCAAAGTGGCTCCAATCACAAACTTCATTTTGCACCTTAAAAGGCTGCAGTGGCAGGACTACAGAGCCAACAGCAAGTGCGGTTCAGAGAGCAACATAAAGCACTTACCTAATACAGGCAGCAAAATCACCAGCAGAGACTCACCTCCAAGTTCACATGAGCTGGAAGCCACAGCTCTACAAAGCACAGCCGTTGTTTCTCAAGGTACAAGATCCATGGCAGCCCTGAACAGGTAAGTAGAAATGTGTTAACTAAGGAATGCAAGGTGTATATTAAGGGAAGACTTGAAGAAGGCTGTTCTGCCTGCAACGTCAAAGTATTATTTATACATTTGCTAATATCTCCCCAGAGAAAAGACTCTAAGGAGGAAAATCTTGGGGTCTCATGTGGCTATTCCAGTGAACCTGGAGTACAAACATGGATTGATGGTAATAGCAGTGGGCATGGTCCTCAGCACCACTTTCAGCTTTGGAAATGGTTACTAGAATCTGCCTTCAATTCCAAGTTACCTTATAGTTTGTGGTACTTTGGAAGAAATTCCTGAAACACTTGTTAAAAGCAGGGGTAACTAACTACGGATGATGTGCTTTGTTTATTCTGACCTCTCTTTAGCTTTGGTACCTATATGCCAATGACATTTTTAACTGTACTTTTGACAAGGCACACCAGAGTCATCCTTTACACTGGTACGCTAACAAAGCACTTGGAGGGCTGCGAGGGGTACACTGGCAAGGCCAAGAGTCATGAAGTTTCTCCTGCTTGGCACATGCCTGGCAGTCCCCCAGAGCAGGGGCACAGGCTACCCACAGTGCTTGTTGAAAACATGCCAGGATCACACGTGGTGTCAACACAGGGCTCCCATGGCAAGCAGCCTGCCCAGGAGGGGGGACTTGTACTTCTGAGAACTTCTCTACCTCCACTGTCCTCCTGAAGCACTCTCTGGTTTAGCTTTTCTGCCTTGTAGCTGTTATCTCCTTTCACACATTAGTAGATGCTGTCTTGGCAGATATGTCACCAGCATGTTTGGCCCTAAGGGCAGCAGTGCTATTCACAAGCTAAACTGCAAGATGCTGCGGCACCACTCTCGCACAAACAGGAGGCAAACTGACATGGTTACAGTCACACCTTAACTTGTAGAGTGGACGTCACTAAGTATATGATCTCATTTTTCATTATATACTCTGTACATAAAAACATTGCACCTAAGTGAACATGCTTTATCTAAAATCAATTGTCACTCCCTCCCTGCAAACTCAGTGGAAGTCAAGATAAGCCCATCTGTCTTAATACCTGAGACTAATGTTGCTTCCTCTCTTTCATTAACTTGAGTTTATCCTGCTCTCCCTTGAATAGGAGAAGCATCAGCAGTGAAGTTTGAGTAGCAGAAATCAAAAACATCTATAACTGTATGTAGGCAGCAGGAGGCTTTTCAATTAAAATAGGATTTTAGGAACATGTATCTCGTTTGATAGGACAAATGCTTCTTTCAAACAACAGGAGCTATTAAATTCATTCACGTATTGTGTTTCTTCAAGGATAGTAATACTATCAGAGAATGAAGTAACTTCATTGTCAAAGGGATTAATTTCTGCTCTTTGGAATTAAATATATTCAATGTTACTAAAGAAGTAACAAAAAAGGTTGGGTGAGAGAACAGCCAGTGCTTATCATCTATCCCTTTTTTTCTTGCTCAGTTTAGGTTTAAAACACAAGTCCATGGACCATGGTGTGGGGACCTACACCTGACATAAAAGCAGCCCATGAAGTACTGAAGCAGGGCTGTCCATGGAGGAGAAGGATGATTACTTCAGGAGAATGCAGAATGGCAAGGAAGCAATGCCAAACTCAGACAAGAGATTCCTAGTCATTCTATTTCCAAGTCTTCACTATCTTTAATGCCTGTTGAAATAAAACATTTGGAAGAAAAATCCACCCTGATGGTTTAACTTCCTCACTTTTTGGTTAAAGTCTGGGGTTGTTTCTGCTCTTTATTTGTCAAGTTCCCAGTAAGGCCAGAGGGAGGCAAGATTTAATATTCCTGTTACACCTAAAGGTAAATTGTAAGCAGAATTATAAACAACATGTACAAGCTATAAAAAGCTCAGAAAAGTACATCTGTGCATTTCTGTTTCCTTTCATATTTTCTTTCACCTTTCTGCTTCTATTTCCCTAAATAGAAAGATAATAGTATTAATCTATTATTTGGGCTCTTGTGAGGCTAAATCCATTAATATTTTGGCAGCATAATAGAGTAAGTGCTAAGCATCATTATTGTTCTCTCTCTTTATATTAGCACATCATGTGCATCCCGAGTTATCCAGATAAACACAAAAAATAACTGTCCTCAGTATGAGGCAGAAAAGGGAACATGGCAGAAATGGAACAGAGTGGCTAGAGAGCCACTAACTGAAAATGCTTGCTGTGGGCGATATCTGTGACTAACGAAACAACCCACTAAGTTTTAAAGAGTTAAATACATTTCTTTACTCATTTGAGCAAGTTCTGTCTGCAGCAAAGAAGCTCTGAGAATATGTCCAGATTAGATATGCTGCATGTTTCCATGTGAGTTGTGCTTTGGAAAACATATATAGAACTAAACACAGGACATACATGAGATCTGCAAAGGACCACTGAGGAGGTTTCGAGATTTTAGAATGCAAAACCTACCCACAGCTTCAGTTGGATTTGTGTTTTGAGGAGCAGCCACTGTGGGAAGGGACAGCCATGGGGAAGTGGAGGGACAGCTCTGCTCTAGATTTTTGTTCTGGGAAACATCTTGCGACAGAAGAGGAAAAACAGAAGGAAAAACTGAACTCAGAACAAAGAGAAATTCCAGAAAGGAAGCCCAGTGGATCATGTCATGGCTGTGGATGGAAGAGCAGAGGTAAGCAGCAGCAGCACCTTTCAGTCAGTGGGCCCTCCACCTCCCAGGTGCCAGTACAGAGTCCACAGTATGTGAATCCCCTCCAACCATGGCTCCCAGCAAACACAGGGATGCCCAGGAGCCCTCTGCACTGGGAAAACCACTCTCTGCTCTCTATCCTGCCTTTTTTCCCACTACCAACAAAACAACCCTTCATTGCCCCAAGCTGTACTCACCATGTGATCATTTACCTCTTCACCATGGCTCTCTAAAATGTAGCATCTTGACCTGGTGACGTTTTACACTGAAGCACATAAAGCCAATGCAGTATGAAGTATCTCTCTCAGCTTAAAGCCAGGCTTTGTCTTGGAGGAGTTTTGTCCTGAGCTGCAAAACTCTGAGCCTGATTTGCAAGCAGAAGCTGTTGCTCTGCTCCCTGCTCCATCTGTGCAACTGCTATAGTAACCAATCCCCATTTCCACAGGTTTTTTATGCAGGAATTTTGATTAGCCCCAGTATTATTGGGACTTTTCATTTGTCCATCCCAAAGCACAGCTGGTGGCTGTGTTTTTACATCTATCCAGAATACCTTGGCTTTTGCTTTTGGAACAGCTCACCTTCACTTACGAATTTGTCATGCAGCACACTGTTGTTTTCTATCTGAGACTGGCATGAACAGAGCACAAGTACTCAAGCTGAAATAGTCTAACAGAAATAGGCTTTTCATACTGCATCACAGTAACTGCTACTCTTCTCTTACCAAAATATATTCCAGGGCCATAATCATAGTCACAGCCTTCTCAACCATGCATCAGTGCTCACCTGGGTATGTCAGCAAAGGTGCAAGGGGAGAAAGACAACTTTGTGCAGGGGGTCTTGCAGTTGTAATCCCTAGTTTGGGAGACTGAAAACAGGTATGGGACTAGCATTAGGCCATGAAACCTGATCTGCTTTTTTCTTCCAGAAATAACAACTTCATAATAGCTTTCTGATGGACATGGCCATTAGTTGAAGGTAGGTAACTTCTATTCCTGCTTATGCAGATGGGGAGCTGAAGCACCCTTCTGTGGAAACCCCATAGCCATTTAAGAGGGGGTTTAGTCAGGAGACAAATCTCCCTATACATGCAGGCTGGAGCGGCTGAGCCCTCTGCACAAGCAGCTATTCCCTGCATACCTCTGCATCACAAGAGCCACCTGTCCCACTCTTCCAACCACACGCTGCTTCCTCACACTGTGAATCTGCAGTGGAGGACTTGCAAACTGGTAATTCTTGTCACTGATGGATGTTGAGATGTACCAGTTCTGCAGTGGTTTGCTGATCAAGGAGCATCTCCCAAGCAAAGTGGTGAAAACTGTGCAATCAGAGAAGGAATAAAGGTTATAGAAGAAAAACAACTTCTCACAGTTGTGAGAAATCCCTAAATCCCTGGAATTTAGGGATTTGGCCTCCCAGTCAGCCAGACTGAGGTCCTGGTTAACTAAGTTAGTATTTCACTTATCACTGTTGAAAAGCCCAAGACTCCTCCTCACTCACCTTGAACCTATGGTTCTGGGTACTGCAGAGACTCAGTGAAGAGCTCATCCTGCATAAAACATTTGTCCTTTGAGCATGCCAAGATAGGACATCTCAATGCTGAGGAAGGATGTGCCGTAAGATAATGCTTGAAATGCAGTGTGCCTGAACACACATACACCATGCTCTCCAGACACGCTTTAAATAATATTGTTTCTCAATGCAGGCCATTTTCAAGCAAAAACTCCTTTTGCCCATTATCACTGATAAGCATGGTCATTACCTCAGGTAAGGGAAACATGAAAGGGATGCAAAAGACTCTGCTTCCTGGCAGAAATCAGTTACAGAAAGGTAATAATTTCCTCTGAGTCTCCCAGGACTCTTCTCAGTGGTAGTCCTGTCAGATGGAGCTAATCCCACCCACCTTCAGAGCCAGACCTCTGGAGTGCACGAAGAGCTGATCTCAGAGAACACAGCAAACTCCTGTGTCCTTGCTGAGACGTAATGGGAAGCTCTCTGCTTCAGCGCCGTGGTGTAGTAATCCTGCACTTCTTAAAAATCATTAAAATCTCTGTAATGAGATGAAGTTTGGAGAAGTTTGGCTTTGTCTCACTTCAGAGCACTCAGTGGAGCTGCCAGCTGGCAGCTGTGTGCGGTTGAACCGCTGTAAACCTGCCTGCTCCAAGCCAGCACTGCTGGGCAAGCAGTCCTACCGAGGCAGGGTGCAAGACACTGGAGTCCTAGAGGATGAAAAACACCCTTCAGAGTGCATGCAGGTGCACCAAGGGAAATACAAAGCGTGCTATTCACGTTTGCAACAGCCTGACAGCAAATTTGCTTTAGTTTCCCAATCTGCTACGTATCTCTTACAAGATACTTATATGATTGAAACCAAAGTTGTCAGGGGATGGGAACCTCAGTCCATCCCAGTTCTGGATAAGAACAGTCAAGGTGCCTTCCCAGCTCTGCTCTTGCTTGAGTCCCTTGGGCAAGTCCACATTAACTGCTCTCTGCCTCAAATTGACACCCCCACTGCTTCCTTCTCCATGTAACTGTCCTGTTACACAACACCAGATTTAGGATTATGTCATGGGTTCAGCAGTAGCAGTCATTTTTCTCCTTAGCAGCTGGTGCAGTGCTGTGTTTCTGACTTTCAGCCTGGGAACAGCACTGATAACACCGATGGTTTCAGTTGCTGCTCA
>JAOEHX010014403.1:0-23061 GCA_025448015.1 Bolborhynchus lineola | reverse complement strand
TACAGTCCCTAATGAAGAGTCCCTCCCCAGCATCCCTATAGGCCCCCTTCAGATACTGGAAGGCTGCTATGAGGTCTTCACACAGCCTTCTCTTCTCAGGCTGAACAGCCCCAACTTTCTCATCCTATTTTTGTATGGGAGGACTGGTGTTTGGCTCTTGGTTTGGAGCTGCAAGCTGGATTTCAGTTTTCTAACCCAAAGTGGAGTCACCAGTGCTCCAGCTCCCATGGTTTCAGGACACGCTGTGGTGCTGGTTCCTGCAGCAGCAATTCTGTAATTCTGACAGCAGTGGTTTTGATTGCACAGAAGGAAAGTTAGGCAAAATTAAATGTTCCTGAATGCCAGACTTGTCAGATTATCAGAGATGGAACAACTTTACCGGAATACACACCTACCCACCATACAGAGTTACAGAAATAGTAAAGTGCAGTCTTTAATGCTTCTGTACTCGTCAGCTTGTCAGAACTAAACAAGAGCAATTATCCAAGGAATATGCATTCATATTGATCGTGCACATACAGAATCTTGGCTCTTTCATACCAGCATATGGCTAGGACAACTCAATGTCAAATCCATACCATTAATCAGATTTTTACCTACAGCATAGTTGCTTTAACATGAGGGATTATTTTCAGGCATAACATTTCTTCCTTTTCATTTCAATATGTTTCATTTTTGTATGCCTGATATGGAATTTACATTTCTGTATGCCTGATAGTTTTTAGCACAGTTTAGTTTCAGCTCTTTTGCATTTCTCACAAATTGTTTTCTGTTGTTTTGATAATATGATTTAACAAACCTGTTTGCATTCATTCCACATACCTTTTTGTGGTATTTTAAAACAGTGTTTGATTTGTGAGTCATGCTGCCCTCTGTGCAATTCAGTCATTAAAGGAGATATTTAGAAGTACATAAAATCTCAAAACTCTTGAAATAAATGCCTCCATACAGAATTTTAATTTAAAAACTGTGTTTCTGTTAATATATTTTAAATTAAGATGTTTGAAGATAATAAAATCCAAAAGAAGAAATGAAAATTTTAATATAAAATAAAAGCTATTCCAAGATCGTGATAAACCAAATTCTCAGCCTTGTGGAAGTATTGTGTACTTGAAATAGAGTGGAGTAATCCATTAGAGAAGATGAAGTTACCTCATTTCAAATGAGGTTTGGGGTGTAGTTGTGTATGTAATTTCAGATAATCTGAAAATAATAGTATAAATACTTAAAGTTGTGTATTGCTGTGTGGATGCTGATCCAACAAGATGCAGTAAAAATACCAGTAGTATGCACTGCCTGGTATCCTACTAAAGTCATGAACAAGCTGAACTGACCTCAAGCTATTAAGCATGTCCATGCGCGTTTTTTTATTCAACTATTTTTATATCTAAGAAAGACATGAAACATTTAACTTTAGTCAGCATTTCGGCTTTTTAAAAAATACATCCTTGCAAACAGTTAAGCAAAGTGATTTAAAGATAATCTTGTACATCTTTTTACTGGCCACTTCCACTTAAGTAGCAGCTTGGGGAAGGAAGAGACGTCGCAGTGCTGGACAGCCCCATTCAAGGTTATGACAAAAAATATTAGAAGAGTATAAGAAATTCTTCGCATTTTGCTTATATTATTTAGTTTTATATCAAATTCCAGACTCTTCTACTTGATAAGTTGCAGAACCACTTTCAATTACAGTTCAGTGAATAAATTCATTACCATTGAATCTACAATGCAGATTGCCTGTTGCACAGCAGATGGGCAGTGATTTAACAATGCTGCACCTCAAGGAGGAATGCAAATGTTGATTCCCACTGAAAACAAGAAATAAAGAAGGAAAAAATTTTTCTGTAAGAACCGAAGACAGAAAGCCAAACCAGAAATACTTTTTCCAATAATGATGTTGGCTTATCATAGTTGAGTTTTTAAGCAAAATAATGCCTTGAATTTTGTGGTTTTGCAAGGAATGCAGAGAGTGCACTCTGGCTCATTATTTCCTCAGCCTACCATGCCAGAAGGGAATAGTTCACTTGACAGATAATTGGTGGGTTAAGCTTTAGGTTAGCATAAAGAAATTTCCACAACTGAGGAACCTGTGGGGATGGAGACAGCTCCTAGGAGATATGTGGTGGAAGGCTGGGGGTGGACAGGGATGGCCAGGGACAGCAGGCTGTGGGAGTCTGCTCACTTGCCTTGAGAAGGGAGTGTGAACACCCTGTGTGAGCAGGGATGGCTGGGGGGGTGGGGAACAGAGGAATTTTGATATATCTGCACTGTTGCAAAGCTGTGACCTCTTTGGAATCACGGAGACAGGGTGGCATAGCTCATGATGACTGCTGTGGTAACAGGATACTAACTGGAGTAATAAGACTGATGCAGAGTTGTCACAAAAGCTCACCATCAGGAAGGAGGGCTGAGAGACTCCCCAGGAGCAGAATGACTGTTTCAACACTGATTTGAAGAACCTCCTCTTCCTAAAGAAGTCCAATGGATCCCTGCATACTTCATGTTTGAGGTTGTGTTATACAAATGTGCATGGTAGGAGTATAAAAGAAACACTGGAGGTTGCATGTAATTCATTGGGTTTGCATACAATATGTTGTATATATTTGTGGAAAATTGGAAACATGGCTGTATTTATTTAAAGTTTACTTCATGTTATGCTGAATGGATATATCACCAATGGAATGAAACTACCATAAGCAAAAAATTGCTGGACCTTGTTGGCTCAGTGCTTGCTCTGTGAAATGGCTTATTCAGTTAACTGAAGGCCATTCTGGGTAATGGCACATTATGTAAAATAATAGGATAGCTAAAAAGTAGTACTGAAAGAGCCTAAAATATGAAACATAGACTTACAAACCTAACCCAAAAGCCAAAGAACTGGGAGGAGCATAAGAGAAGGAAAATATTAACGAGTTTGTACTGGGACTCCTTAAATTGATTTTCATATTAAACTTGAAATTGTCCCTTTTATGTAGAAAATCTACATTGAGCTTGTAGTCCAGAGAAGAGGTTGAACTGTAGCATTTGGATCTGGAACAGGTATTGTTCTAGATCCATGCTCACCTCTGAATTACTCAAATAAGGGCCTCCAGTAAGAGTTAAGAGTATGAGTACATTATGGCAGCCCTTTCTGACATCCTGGTGTGTGATGCCTCCTGCATTCTTGTTAGACATCTTATGATGCTCCCAGAACTTGCCAGTGGATCTGCCAGCACTGAGGAATAGCCACAGTATGATCGTGCTTGTTCCAGTGAAGAAGATGGCTCACTGGGTCTGAAACACTGCCATGTACTGTTTTCACTCTGTGGCTTTTATGTTTTTCACTGGAAAGCAGTTAAGTAGCCCTATGGCAATACAGCGCTAGCAATGTGTCAGCATTCTGTTAAGTTTTGCTATAGAAGAGTTGATATAGACATTGTGTTTTCAGTCCATTTGGCTTTAAAGAAATATAATTGTGTTACTGCTAATAAGCACTGTAATAGTTACAGATGGCTCTGCACTACATCATTGGTTTGGTTTGTTTCTCAGCAATAGCTGTAGTTGAAATAAGAGTTACTGCATGAATACATTTGTCAATTTACAGATCACATAGAATACATCCAGTGATTATAACTGATCATTAGTGAATGGGGAAAATAGAATTTGAAGTGATCAGGTCAAAGTCATAGAGTGAAAACAAAACTCATTATTTTTATAGCTATTATGCCTGTATATTTGCAGATTACTTCTTAATGCAATTTTTCAATCAGTATATGCCAACTGAGACTTTCCTCTGGGCATTTTCCAGTTAAGAGACATTTGTGGCTGTTTTGATCCATCAACCTGGCATAAAGGTCTTGTGCTGAGGTGAGGCTGTAACCCCTGATACTTGGAAGTTCCATTTAGAAGAATTAGTGGACAAGTACAGCTTCTGACAGAATCTTTGAGAAGGTTACAAGCTGAAGTCAGTCTGTGGCATCTATGCCCTGTGACAGAAGAGGGCTGTAGATGGGGCTGCAATAGGCAGAACTGTGGAACCACCTCTTCAGCCTTTGGCAGAACTTCTGAGTTTCTTGGAGAAGCATTTGTGTTTCAAGGAATTCATCCAAGCAAACATGGAGTGTTCTGAAGAGGGAAGAACATACCTGACATGGATTCAGAGCAGCAAGTAGAGGTTTAAGAAAGACATCCTGCTTTAAGAAAGGTTTATTGGTTTCTGTCTCAGCAGAGTTTAGGAAAAGCAGCTTGAGGCCCAACAAACCAAAAAGAATAGCCCACTTCAGGAAACTATTGTCTGCTCTAAGACCAGCTTCAAGTCAAGAATTTTGTTCTATAGAGTGTTCTTTATAGACAGCAAACATTGTGAATGTGTACACACATGAGTAATACATGCAAACATATGATGTCTAGACTGGCAATATTGTCCTTCTAATACTCGTACAGAATTTTCCACTCCTATCCCTATTTGAGAATCTCACTATTTATGTAGTAATTTCCACAGCATGGTGAGACCACTGTTGTAGGAAAATCCATGTAGTTATTTTGCTTATTTTAGAGTAATTTATGCATCAAGAAACAGTATACAGTTTCTAAGAAATACAGTTGGATTTACAGTTGTCACTGATCTTATGAGACAAAACTTTATAGTTAAGATGCCAGCTGGGCATATACAAAGACTATGCTAAAAGTATGAGAAATACAGGTTTATATGAACTTACATGTGTTTTGTAAAAAGATATATTTTACACTTGTCTATCTCAAAATGAGAACACACAAAATTTGGAGGCACTAGAAACATTTATCCACCAAGTTTTAATTAATATTAGCAATCCTCAGAAGTCTACTAGAGAAAGTGTAATTAATCAAAGAATTAAATTAATATAGCTACCCACTTATGCTCTTTAACTAAAAGAAATACAGAAAGTTAATTGTCTAAACATATATAATCTCTCGTTTGAGATCTGGCAGCAAAAGGGAAGAAAGCTTCTAAAACTGGAGCATAAGTGATACATCATAAGAAGTCTTTACGAGAAGCTTAGATCACTATTTAATATCTACACAATCTCTTTAATAAATGGAATTTCCACTGACTGTTTACAGATTTCAGTGTTATTGTCTCATCCAGTCTTTCTAAGAGATTCTGCTTATGTAAATAAGGATTGGTTGACGAGGTTAATTATGGTAAAAGAAAAAAACTTGAGATGAAAAAAAACTTGAGATGAAAACGGCATTTAGAGGGAGTGTCTTCTACGCGCAGATGCTAAAGCAGTTTTGATTAGGACCTTGGATATTTCCAGATCTTTTCTGGAGGTTGATATATGTGGTAGAGAGATCCAACACTGAGTGCCAGAGCAGGGCTGACTGCAGCAAGATAGAATAATTTGCATTTCCAAGGGAAGTGTAATAATTGAACAAAGTAAGGTGTCCGGTTCAACACAGTGTTCCTGTGTCACATAGATTATCAGATCTGTCCCACATGGGAAACTTCTGTTTTCTAAAGAGTTACTTTCATCTTAGTGATAGTCATTAATATGTCAGGTGCTTAAGAGTTACTGTTGATTTCAGCAGGAAATAAGAATTAACTAGATTTTTTGGTATGAACAGAGCTACTCCTGTCCAGTTGTTGCCCACCAATATTTTAGAATCATTTCAATTAATTTAATCAGAAAGTCAAGGTATTATCTTAATTCTACATCAAAAAAAAGATAGTACAATTATAGATTGTCATGAACCTCCCGCAAGGCACAGAGCTGCATTTTCCGAGGTGCAAACTTTGATGATAAGAATTTGATATACAAATCCTTGTGTATTTTGGCTCCATTTCAGGTATACCTAAAGGCCTTCCTGTTGTGGTCTACTGTACTGAAGTGACCTGTGCAGAGAAGTAAAGCTGAGAAGGCATGCAGGGTTGTATAAAGGTCTTACTGTGCTGTATACATGTAATCACTACAAGTACCTACTGTGGGAACAGGCTGGCATCTCAATGGGCACTTTACCTGATTAAGGACACAATCAGAACTACACTTCATTAGTAAAGGCTTCCTGAAATTGTTGAAAGAAAATTAGTTATTGCCGTTGTTGCATGTGATGTAAGGACCTGAATGTGCTCTTTGAGAAGTGCTCTTGCATGGCTGTCAGTAGTCAAGCTTCTTAGATGTGTTTGTTTAAAAGAAAGAGGCACATCTAGACTTTGTGAAAAGCATTTGCTATAAGTAATTAGAAGAATTAGAAATATATTATCTATCAACAAATTTAGGTGATTAATATGTATTTTAGAGGTGCGATCTGTTTGAATCTGGTGTAACTGAAATAGGATTTTCTTTTTATTCTTTTTGAATGTGTTTGAAAAACCAAGTTTGCAAAGTGTTTTCTGATCCAAATAACTCTGGTGTAGTCAGAGAATTGGTGAAAACCTCTTCAGATGGTCATTCAATTTATGTACTAAAAGACAAGTTGAAGTAAATATTTCACTATTGATGGATGTGTGTGTTTAACCTTCACACGTGGAGATTCCTTGGGGAATCTATGCCACTGTTGTATTAGCATTACTACTAACTTCCCAAAAGTGAACATGATTCTGCCTTGTTGAAATTTAAAACTATGATATCTACTATTATCTGCCACTCATGTGAAGTGCAAAAGATTTGTTTTCTCATTCCAGAGCTATAAATGTATCTAAGGACTCTTCTTGCCAGACTGCTGTTTCTTCTTCAGAGAAAACCCATTCTTTTTAATTTTTTCTCATAAGACATACCTTTCCGTGCTTCAGTTACCATCACAGCTTCCCTAGACTGCTTAGTGGCACGCATTTTAGGGTGAAGACCTGGAAGGTCTTGCTCAAAACTGTTAGAAGTGCCTCAGCTGAAACAAAGCCAGTGTGAAGTAGAGGGATTAAATCTTGCACTGCTTAGACCATGCTCTTTCACATTCCCTCCAGTTTGAAGAAACTCTCTGGAAGAAGGGTTCTTTGGGTTCACACACAGAAAACAAAATCAAGAATCTGAAACTATTTAATGTTGCTTGAAATTGAAAAGGAATTGTGTAGCACTGCCTTGCTGTAACTTAGCGTCTCATTCAGTGGATTGATTTCCTGATGTGGAGTGAGTGCCCTCTGGGGGGTTAGAAAACGTGGAGCTCTGTATGCTTTCGTGCTGAGAAACAAAATCCCCATAAATGAAATTTCTAACATGAATAGGAGCTTAAGCTTAACAGATACTGGACATCTGCCACTCAATATAGAGTTTGTGATTCATTTCAAGACTTGAGGCTGTTCAGTATATCTCAGAGAAAAGCATGCAAATGTAATGATTCTCAGTGTTAAGCTGTCACCAGTAAATATGTAACCTCTTGAGTGGCCTGTGTAGTTTTGAAAGATAACAAGGAAAGGTATGATCTTCTCTTTCTTCTCTCTTTTTCATATGTCTGAGGACAAACCAGTTCCTGGTGCAGTTTTCAGCTCACAGGAGGGAGCAGAAAGCGTTTTAGCTGAACAAGATGTCTTTTTTAAAAGTAGGTTCCTGTTTGATGTCTCTGAACACAGTTGTCTATCACAATTCACATCTGTACTGAGTGGAATCAGTCCACTTGGGCTCGTTGCATAATATGGTCTCATTTCTTTAGGTAGTTTAGCTGTCATCTTGAAAGCCTTAATCCTGCAGTTCTGTCTGTGTTAGGGAAGCCAGGAAGAAAACTGCTTGGTGCTGAGACTTCAGTGAGTGGTGTTTAGCTCTTCTTTCTACAGTGTCTTTTTTCCTTTACTTTTCCTTTCCTTTCCTTTTCCCTTCCCTTTCCCTTTCCCTTTCCCTTTCCCTTTCCCTTTCCCTTTCCCTTTCCCTTTCCCTTTCCCTTTCCCTTTCCCTTTCTTTTCCTTTCCATTTCCCTTTCCTTTCCTTTCCTTTTTTGAGCTGCCTCCTGAGGTCTAATCATAAAAACAAATAGACTTAGTTGCAAAAAATATTATACACATCTCGAACTCAGTGTGGTGAGAGATTGCTGCCTGTTGTGTCAAGGTGATGCTAATGGCTTCTATGTTGATCTCCACAGAGGATTGAGCATGATCCTACAGAAGCTACATACAGTTCAAAAGGCCGTATGTAAGTCATTATCAAAGTTTGCAACTACATAATGGAGGTGCACTGGTGAACAGGCTTCAGGTATTGCACTGATTTAGCTTGGTGATGGTTTCCCTGGGCAACCACAGATTTTAGGAACTGTGAACCTGTTAAATTCAAGGTTGATGATCCTAAAAGTGTCAGACAGGTTGCTGAGCCAACACTCCTTCAGAGCAAAATGTAAAAGCCTGCTTCCTTGTCAATTAGTTTCCATCAGCTAAATCAGAAAAAAAAAAAAGAGTTAAGGGAATTTGAGAGCAGCATATCTAAAGAATCAAAAATGAAAACCAGTGTGAAAAAAATCTGTTCTTCCCTGAGCGGGAAGGGGTGAAAAAGCACAGAACACATCTCATGAGCCTTAAATTTTATAATTTAGAGCAAGCTTAAATGTGCAGATAACAGAGCTGATTAATCCTTGGCCAATTGCATGAAATGCATCAAGCTGCTGATTTTTATTGTGCTCACTTTCAGAACTGAAATATGTTGTGTATGTTGGGACTCAACTGAGCAGATCTTCATTAATTGTTTATTTTCAGGAGATAAGAATATAGAGAGAAATTGCCTTTTGGCTGTAAACTTGATCTTTCTGATGTTTGTGGCAGCCTTACTGTGGACTGCATGGGAAGATGGATGAAGTCTGTAGTTCTAGCCCTCGTTTTATGTCCCAGCCACCCGAAATACAATGAGGATTATCTCCTGTGGCATTATTGGACAACAGCCATCTCTGCTCTTAAAAGAAAATCCATGCTAAAGAGTAGCATTGGTCTCTCTGAGAAAAAGATTGAGGAATTTTTTACCTGTTGTGGAGTCTGTTGGCTAGAACCATTCAACTTGCTTTGTTACAGTTATATTTTTACCAAAGCACTAGGAAGGCTGGAGCTCACCATCAAGTTTCCTCTTTCGTGCTCCAGTGCTGAAGAAGTAATCCATGTTTACCAAATCCCTGCCAAGTTCAGTATTCATTCGACTGCCAATAGTCTGGTTGGTCGAGTTGGGAGCTTTGCTTGAGAACACAGGCATATAGTTTGGCAGTGGCTTCTGCTCCTTTTTCTTACCCTGGATAAAACAAACACCATTAATAGGTTTTCAGAATTATATCCAGTGCTTGTTACAAAAATATAAGTTAATGAGATTATTTATAGTATCACTTTTGCCTTCAAAGTTAGAGTTTGAATATACTGAAAAATGTCATACTGAATGTGCATGAAAGTGCTGAAGAAATAAAGTAAGACAGTTGTTTTCTCCTGTCTTATGTGGGAATAGGATAACACAGGGAAATGAATAATTTTCAAATGTGTTGCATAAAATGTCAGCTGAGACAGAAGTTATCCTGCTCTAGAATGGTCATGAAGTGGGAGGTATTTTGTTTCATTTTTAGTTAAGTGTCTTGGATTTCAGCATGATGACACGATCTTACAAATTTTCTCCTAGGAGGCTGATTCTTCTTCACTTGTCTTTCTATGGAGTTGCTAATACAAAACAGATTGAACACATGCATGTGCTGTATTTCTTCACTGCATAGGCAGCAGATGAAAGGCACCTCAGTTCTCTTTTATTTTTCCTGAAGAGTTTAGTCTTATAGCATTTGCCAATTATGCCTAAGTATGCTTCAATTTTAAATACTAGCCTAGCTCAAATGGATGGAAACTAAAAGGAGCCCAGATTACAGTTGAATGTTTGTTTAAAGCTTACCGCTTGGTCATAGTCCTTTAGGAAACTCCAGTTCTGGTACCTTGGAATAGAAGTAAAAAATGGCAGTGTAAAATTGACTGTCTTTATATACAATAGTTAATGTTGGTTGTATTTGAATATCTATTAACTGCTCAATTTGATACTTACAACCCAGCTGTTACACCTGCAACCTCTTTGCACCAAAACCTGTCTCTTCCATGGTGAAGCACAGGGTTTTTTTTTTTATTCCCATAGAGACCTCATACTACATGAGGAGTGAAGCTTTTTTGCTAAAGGAAGATGAGCATATCATGTCTACAGTGTATTCCTTGTGCAAATGCAGGTGAATAAGCAAAATATTGAGTCACTCTAGCAAACTTTTGACCCATGACTTGAGCAAGACAAAGATTCTTATTTTCTAAGTGGCAGGTCCTCTGCTGGCAGAAGTCCCTGGTGGGAATTTCCAGAGCTGTATTTGTTGCAGACAAATGCCCACAGGAGTACTTTGTGCAGATAGGCAGCTATGCTGGGTGTAAACTGAGTCAGAAGACCTGAGTTTTGCTCTTCAGCTTAGTTCTATATCTGGTGTGGGATTGCAGGGCAAGTCCTTTAATTTTCTGTCCTTTGGTTTCCCTGGCCTGAAATTGAGAAAACAAAAGTTCACCTGCTATTGTAAAAGTGCAGTGGGATCAAGAGAGAAAAGAGTTGCCTACAGCTGTATTTGCAGGAGGGCTCAAGGGACACCAGGGTTGACTCTCTGAGCTGGTTACCTGTGTCTGTACAGTGCTGCATCTAAGCTCATCTATCTTGTGCTGAATGTACATCCTTCTGAGTTTGAACTCATTTCTACAGCAGAGCCATGTACCCCATTGAGCTAGGAGCATTGAATTTCTGTGCTGTGCTGCCCCGTCCAGTGCATATATACCCTAAGTGCACGTAAAAGCTTATTTATTATTGTTGTATTTACCAGTATACCTTTTGGTATACCAACAGAGCACAGAGGTCCTAAAATTTTTATCTTACTATGCCAGCCACTATTTGAACATACAGATTTGGGTGTTACTGGATGGTGTTAATTACTGAGAAATGCTTGGGTCTCATATATTTACCTATATTCACTTTAAGTCAGACCACTAACACGTAGCAGGCTTTTCCCATCATCATTTCTGGTAGGGGATGTAGAGCTGAAGGGCAGTTCTCTGGAGGCTGTAGCATTTGTAGTCTGCTGAATCCAGCTTTAGGCATCTGTCCTTCACATGCCCTTCCTGCCCTTTTACAAGAGTTTCTGTCTTTGTAGCTGTGATTGCAGAGCAGAACATGCATCAGCTGAATGATGTGCTATCTTACTTACCCATGAAAACGAGTCTGTGCTGCTATCCCCGACTGTGAACCCCTGGGGGCAGGTACAGAGTCCCTTCTGCTGCCTTTGGTAGGGAACAGGTGTGGAATGTGCTGGGCCCATTTGGCAAGAGTCTGAATGCACAACTAGGGGAGAGTAACATAGAATCATAGAGTCGTAGAATAGTTAGGGTTGGAAAGGACCTTAAGATCATTTGGTTCCAGCCCCCCTGCCATGGCCAGGGACACTCCACACTAAACCATGTCATCTTTCTGGCCACTCTCTGAACACTCTCCAGCAGGTCTTTCCTGTGATGAGGGTTCCAGAGCTGGACACTGATCCAGGTAGGGTCTCACCAAAGCAGAGGGGCAGAGTCACCTCCCTCAACCTCTGGCCATACTTTTGATGCAGTTGGCCTTCTGGGCTGCAAGTGCATACTGTTGACTCATGTCCAGCATTTCATCCAACATTGCCACCATGGCCCTAGCTTTGCAGCAGTCCTGGTTCAGCCTTTCCCCTAAGTAAAGGGAGCCAGACAGGATTTCAAATGCGTCGCTGGGGAAATCAGAGCTGTGATTTGCATCTCCTCCAGAAGGCTGAGGAGGATGAGAGTTTTCAGATGGTTTCTTTTCCCATTCTAAAAAATCCTGAGAGTGATGCTCTTTTTCCTTTCTTTCCTTTAACTTGTCTAGTGCACAGTGGGAGCTGGAACTGATTTTATTTTTACCAAGGATATTCTTCTAACAGGCATGTTCATGCTGTGTACTGAAGTATGAACATAAACACTCAAGATATGTGGCAGAGACAGAAAGGATCTTAATTTCAAGTTCCTTAAGGTTACTGTATACACAATTAAAGCTTAGTTTGTATTTGTGCAGTTCAGTCTGCTCAAACACTGTAACAATGGGGCATGGTCAGTAGATTTACAGATTGGGAATACAGAATCACATTTTGGCAGAACACTCTGTTCAACTCCCATTTCAGCCATTTCCAAGAATATGGGAAGAGGTGATAGTATCAGTGTGTCTGCAATAAATTATAAAGGTTGGCACATTTAAATCTTCATTCTGGAAATTTCTATAAAGCTAAAAGAGACTTAGCATGCAAATTTTTGCATCCCTTTCAGCTTAAGCCCAGCATGCCACTAGATACTAGCATAGATTTTGTCCAGAGAAGACAAACAGAGATAATAGGGTCTGATCCAAAGTCCCTGCAGAAGAAAATTTCTTTTCCTAGTACAGGCTTGGGATCAAGCCCCAAGACTGTCAGGGAGCATTGGTACCAATGTCAGGATGAGTAGAAGAGGCATGAACTGGAGCAAGTGACTTACCAGATCTTTCTTCCCCTCTGTTCAGCCTCCACAGACTCTCTCCAGATCTTATCCTGTTGAACCTGGTCATGCTGCAGTGCTGCCTGCTCATCTGCCCAAGCCTGAGTAGACAGTTGTGCAATGCCAGGTCTTCTGGGCTGGGTGCTGCCAAGAGATGCAGATGGAACTAAGGCTGGTTGCCCCAGAGATGTGGTTGCTGGTTGATGATACCTAACCAAGGTATTTCTTCTGAATCCAGAACCCTTTCCCAACTTGTCCATTTTGAGACTCACTGTATCCCAATATCATTAGATATATTGTGACAGTTATGAATGTTAAACCTATTTTTGCGCTTTCAAAGCTTCATCTCTCCTAAGTTTTCTTTCAGTTGCTGATTTGGAGTGCTTTCAGAAAACAAAGGTGCACAGCAGCACTAACAGACAGTGGTCAGTGCTGTTTTACTTCCCTTTTGTTTAATGCTCATTTCCTACTGCTTTGTGTTGCTTTGTTGCTTGAACACTGAGGGAGTTCTCATGGTAGCTGCAATTTTGTGAGAATCGACTGTTGCTGAAAGCCACCCAGTCTCCAGCTGTACTCAGCAAACAGCCACTTTAAGAGGTGATTACTGCTGCTGGCAGCTGAGACCACCTTCTATTCAAATTCCTCAGAACAATGAAGCCTGGCTTAGTGGCACAGGGTGCTGTGGAGATTGCTGCAGAGTATGTGAGGAGGACTTTTGTTGTGGTTGTGTAGCAGAAGCAAAACCTGGAAGCTGCCAGTTTCCCTGGTGTGTTTACTGTCTATTGGAAACAAGTCTGACTTGTGAATATTCATCAGAAAGGGAGCAGAGGCCCAGTGGGACAGCTGCTGGGGCCTTGAGATAGATTTTTGGCAGAGCTTGTTTGTTTAAAATAAGATATTTCAATGAATCTGTGCTGAGAGCTCCTTATTTTCTGATTAAAAAAAAAGGGCAGCCAGAGATCACCGAAAGACGCTTTTAAGTATTTAGAGATTAGTGCAGAAGGTATTAAACAACTGTAAGAAGCTTTTAAGTAACTATTAACATAATACAGGGTTATTAGCATGCAAAGTGAGAATTTTCAAAACAGTGTCCAAAATGTCAGTGTTTGCCTCTACAGTCAGCCTGTTAGGTTTCTGTGGTACGAAGTCACTTCCTCAAGTATGTGTGACCTTGCAGGAAAATGGAGTATTTTAAGTATAAATTTCCTCTGAAATTCTTGACTGATTTGTTTTTGAGTAGTGTGGATTAGCTCCAGATGAATTCTAGCTTCTTGCGTCATCTTCCTGGTAAATGCTAACTTTGAATCTACTTTTTCAGGAGATTCTGGCAAACTTGCTTGCTTGCAGTGTCAGGAAATGCATGCTGAATTTGGCAAATAATTTCTTTTAAATAGTTGCAACTATACAACAACCCAAATGCTTCATGCATGAAATACTTCTATATTTGGAGAAATTATTCTGACTCGAAGATTGCCGTAATGTAAGAAGAGGTAAACTCCACCTCAAACCATAATTTTTGCTTTGGGTTTGAATAAAATTTTAGTGGACTTTTTCTTTATTTGCTAATTTTTCTGAGACAATTGAAACCTAAAAAAAGAAAAAAAAAGTCTTGTGTTCACGCAGCATTGTCCTGAATTGAAGAAACGAACTGTTTGCCAACCTAACCTGATAGTTGTCTCTGTTTCTCTCGTGGAATCTGCTTATTCTGCTGCATTTGTTCCAGGGTCCAGTCCAAGTTGGAATGTATGCAGCTGGTTGGAGAGTGGGGTTTTAGAAGCATCTAGCTGCTTTAAAAGGAAGCTGGGGTACATTTGGAAGACCCAGTGCATTAGTGTGCATGGGATTTTTAGCTCCTGATCAGGTCAGGGTAGGATCTTGATGAGAAATCTGTTCCTATGCATGGAATGCTTTTTAATTCTTGTTTACAAAGTTCTTGTGTTATTTCAATTCTGATCTTTTGTTGAAGTCAATTTCTTCAAATTAAACATAATAATAAAGATCGTTATTGAGCTGAGTACATAGCCTCCAAATGACTACTTGTAGCCACCGAATAAACTGGATGAGAAAGATTACAAGCAGGTATGCCTATGACGTTGAGTGGTGTCTGCAAAGATGCAAGGGTTTTAACTACCTTTGATGCAGGTGTAGGGCTACAAAGTGTCTTTCAAAACGTCTTACTGAAAGTGAATCCTTGGGTTACAGCCAGCTCTGTTGGCCTCAGAATCCACAACCTCAGAAATGAAGGAAGTCTTAACTGTCTAGGACATCTATAGCCCTAAATCAAAAGTGAGCTATGAATCAACATGGAGGTATTGGACACTTCATAACATTCAAGTGATTTCTCTGGAAATAATACATGAGAATGGGATCATGGCTGTTTAAATAAGGTAGAGTTTAAAAATGATTATTTTAAAATGTATCTGCTGTTTCCAAAAATTGGTCACTAACAGCTGATAATTTAAAAATTATCCTATATTCTGTTGGGACTAGAAGACATCAGAGTGTGATTGTGCACCATTAAAGCACATCCAGGTGAGTGCAAGGGCGACATTTCTGGGTGTTACTCTAGATTCCTTACTGGATATACTATTATCCTATTTAGAACATTTACCAGAGTAGCAGCTCAGCAGAACTGCTGCAGAGGCTGAACTGTTTCCCCTTGTATTGCCATCTGCCAGTTTATTACTTTATTTGTTCATTATTACAACGTGGGGCATTTAAGCAGGGAATTCATTTGGACTGGTACACCTGATCTACTGCATACTTCTTTTCATTCTGCAGTAGAATAGGTTGATGTTTACTGTGGCTTTGTGCCATAAATTTCTATGTAAATTGATTATAACATTTTATTTTCTCTGGTTAGGGACATGAAACTTCAAAAAGTTGTGAGTGTCACTGTAGGAGATGGTGCCTTTGCTTAAGAGTTTTTTTAGGGATTAGTTTATCTGACAAGCAGTCTTGGTGCCTGTCACTCTGAAGAAGAACTTGACTGAGGTTCATCTTTTGGTTTTTCCAGGCAAGTGATGATACATACTGCAAATTCATCTGTGAAAAATATGTTATTTACCTCTGTCAAAGGAAAAGATGCCTAGAGAGGTTTTTTATGGAGAAAAAGGTTCAGGTGTTTAGACAAAACATTTTTGTTTGACCACAAGAGGGTATTGCAGTATAAGTTATGGAAGACTTCAGCTAATGTTTGTATGCGCTGCTTTGTTTTTAAAATACACAGTAGTTGAGAAGATTGGATTTTGTATGCCAGTATTTGACATCCTTGTCCAGAGGCAATTTCTGAGCTGTTTAATCTAAATTTTTTTTTGCTTTTATAGGAACAAGTTTCTAGAAGCTCAGGCAGTTCTCATAGATTTCAGGGAATTCAGAGGCTTATTCTAAACCACTGTAAAACTTAATGGAAATTGCTTGGCTAAATGCAAAAATATATCAGTTACAGAAGAGAACTAATAACATGAGATGAATGTGTTGCTGCTTTGGTTAGAAGTGCTTGTTTGTCCAGGATGGGTGCTGTCAAAGTCACTGAGACTCTGATCTGATTTTCCCCTGTGGTTCTAATTGCAGGATAAGCTCTGAAATCTTTCTTAGCTTATTTGTGCTTCCTAGATTTCTCGTTTACATCCAAGTCTTCTACAGTTGGTTTGCACTGTTTTTATAAGTCAGTACTGTGTTGGCATACTTGCCTACAAAAGTTGTCTTCTAAACTTGGGTTACCAAATGTTCATGTCATGTTCTGTACAGTTAAGGCCATGGAAGAGGGAGCAAGGAGGATTTCTGGATTCTCCCTCTTCTAGGTCTGCTGCTGAATTTAGGAGAAGATGCATGGTATGCCTAGCTTTCTCTCAACTAGACAACCTGTCAAAGAAGAAAGATCACAGCCATATCACATTATATGTGAGAAGCAGATTAGTGATTTGGTGGACAAGAAAGCAATTTTCATGTAAGATATTTTGTGTATGTGAGATACTGCAGAGATTTAAGAAATATGCACATTTGAAAGAAGCGTATATATTGTGTGAATATGATGCAGGAGCAAAACTGTCAGCTGGCAGAGAGAGCAGCTCCCTGGAGACCACAGCTTTTCAGAGCTGATCACCATTCAGAAGATCTCTGCCACTTCACCTATAGTATGGAGACCCCCATTTAATCTTCCAGTATAAACAGTGTTGCTTGTCTCAAACAGTGACATTCACATTGTCACCATCATCTTCCTCAAACCAATAAAGATCAGCCAAGCCAGTTAAGACTGCAGGCTGGAAGATGGGCCATGTAGACGGCTAGTGGAGCAGTGTGTTAGGTGATTGGTCAGAGGATGCTGAGCACCTAGCAGAGATGTGGTGCATGGCAGAGCAGAACTGTGCTGCTTTCTCACTGGCCCTAGCCTTTAATCACTAGGGGCCCTAGAAAGCCTGGAGGTGTCAGATCCTGCTGACAAGCTGTGTCTTGGGCTGGCAGGAGCAGAGTGTTTGGGTTGTTGTATGCAATCAGACCAAAAACAAATTCTGCAAACTACCAGTTTGGAGTAAAACTCTTGTTAAGCAATTATGTAGCTGCTCATTTAAGGGCATCATGTGTGAAGTTTTGCCATAGCTTTCAAAAAAAAGATGGAAACTTCTTTCTTGTCTTGATGGAGTTGTGCAGAGAGAACCTAGAGAACCTGGGAAGTTGAGCGTCTGTTGCGTCGGCAGCATACAAATGCCACTGGGGGAATGTCTGCTTTCAGTGACAGAGTCTGACACTTTGAAATAAAATCAAGGCTGTAATGCAGATTGTAAAAAACCTGTTATATTTTTTTTCATCCTGTTATAAATTCTCGTGTTACCCAATACATTAGGCACTGATAGGCAGTTTGCTTTATTTGAAACAGAAATGATTTATTTGAAAAAATACTATTTTCTTGAAAAAATATTAAATAGCAGCTATTTCATAGACTCTCTAGGCCTGTTATGTTAGAGTCTTCTGCTTAAACCTGCCACCTGAGCAAGGTGATGGAATTTCAGAGAGGGAGCACTGCAGGGCTGATGTGTAAGTATGGATGTTTGAGGGGAAGAGCTATGAGTATAGGAAGGTGTGCCTCACTGGCTGAGGAATGTTTTAAGTTGCTATTTCACATAATGTCAGTTTTAGAGGGTAGATCCTGTCAAGAAGTGCAGTGTTGCATAAACAATCAAAGTCGTCTTCATTAGTCAGTTGTTAAGTCACATCCTCACCACAGCAGGGAGCTCTGGTAGCTGCATAGCGGAGCTTGGCTTTATTCAGTTTATCATCTCTGTTCCCTTGCACAGTTCCTTAGCTGATCCAAGAGAAATTCTGCGTATAAAGTGATGAAGTCCTTGTGAAAAGGCTGTGCTTCATACTGCTTGAGTACCTGGGGCAACAGTTTGACCTCTGAAGTCTGGTGTAGCCCTGCTTTTCCATGCTTCTGCAATATATATCTGTTAGTAGTATCAGTTTATGATCAGTTTGTAACAGCAGAGGAGAAGCTGCTTCACAAATCCTACAAAGATACAATTTTCTGTCTTTGCTACCTGGGGCACTGTAGTACTTACAGATGTATTTTATCCTGTGAATTGCTATAGTATATCACTATATATTTCAATGCTCAAGGTGCTATTCAGTAATTCTTTTGATTCTTCTGTGCCTGCACTTTAATACATTAAATGTTTCATTTTCCATCTGCTCCATATTCAAAGGACATTAACTTCTGTTTTGATGTGAAATACCAAAAATTCTCTGCTGCAACGTAGGCAAAGTTTTCAAACTGTGGTACCTAAAATTTGTTTTAAATTGTGTCTTTAGGTACTAAATGCAAGTGACCTGTTGTTTTTTCAGATGTTCTTAACCTTTGCAAGTTCTGTTGGCTGAGAATTGAGCTATTTCCTTTTAGACTTTTTCAAGATAACTGTCAGAGTCTAAAATTGGGAAAACTTGTCTGAACATGCCAATCACAAGTTTTCTGTTTTTTAGCAAAGCTTTTAGCATCTTCATTGCAGCTATTAGTGTAGGTGTGTAGGTTTCCGTCTTAACTGTAGAAGCTAGTGTTAAGTCACACTTCATTCTGGTGTTTGTCCAACTCTAACTGTTGGGAATAAGACGGAAGTTCTTCCTAAAGGCAGGATGTTCCCATAATTGTGTGCAGGGGGGGTTGTGCATAGCCTTCTTTTTTTTTTTTTTTTTTTTTTTGATGCATGAAAATGTAGTAACAAGTTTCTTGACCTCATAGGGGAATTCAGATCTGAAGGGACCTCAGGAGGTCTTTTGCCCAATTTGGTCCTCAGAGCAGGATTAGCTATAAAATCAGACCAGCTGCTCAGGGATGCATGCCATTGGTCTTGAAAGCCTCCAGGGATGGGGACTGCACAACCTTTTGGGATAATGTGTTTTTCCACTTGGCTGTCCTCATGATGAAGTTTCGTCTTACATACGGTCAGAACATCTCTTGTTTCTACTTGTGCCTGTTATTTCATTCTCCTACCAGGCACTGCTGCAAGCAGGCTGGGTTTTTTTTCCAGTAACCTCCTTGCAGGTACTGTGAGACTGCTTTTGGGTCTCCCCCTGGCATTCTCTGCTCCATGCTGAGCAGGATTTGATCACCAACCACATTACCTGTGTTTCCCAGATCTTTAACCTAATTCACTGCATTCTTTGTCACTGTCTGATTTGACCATGTGCACTGCTCATGCACAGCAGAATAGATGCTACATGAGACCTATAAAGGAAAGTAACAAAGTACCAGGAATCTGCAGTCTGTTTTGCCATTCTTTTTTTGGATCACCTGCACTCTTCTGTAGTTCAGTTCAGCCTTATTCCTTCTACGGTTGTAGACAGCTTCTTTGTTTTGCTGTGGGAACTGGAAACTTTTGCTCCCTGAAGAAACGGACAGCCAGAACAATGAAATCTTCTGGATGTCTTTGGAGCTTTGTATTTTTAGCTCAATTGCATAACAGTTCACATGCAAATACTCCAACAGTAAGGCAAAACTGAAAGGAAAACAGCTGTGTCCCTACACCTTAGGGCCAGAGCAGCCAAAGAAACTTGGAACAGCTTTCAGACCAGACTGTCACTGTACCAGCTCCTTCATTAAAGATCCTGTTGTACTTTAATGAAGAGAATGGGAACTTGACTCTTAGCATGGGCTATTCCAGTTTTCAGGACAGGTCCCAGCTTTTAGGAAACTTTTTGCTTTGGTTATTACTTAAGAAAGCTTCCAAAGCAGTGGACAGCTATGCAATTAAAAATACAGTTGCAGAATTAGGATAAAACCTTACTTTCTTACTACTGACCACATAAGGCGAAAAAGGCATGGCTGTATCCTACTTTTTGTGTGAAATATCTACATAATGTACAAGCGTGCTGTAGGATTATATATATCTCTCTTTAAAAATCCAGCTTTCATCACAGTGCTGACATAAGTGCACCTACCAGCCTCTTCCACATGGAGATCATTAAAACACTTTTCAGCAAAACTGAGATTGTGTAAAATAGTTTGACCTATTCAACCTGCGATAGTTCATCATGAAATATAATGACATTGGTGAATCTTCGCTGAATGCAAAGCAGGATTTTCAAAATGCTCCCAGGATCTGGAGTCCCAGGATAGAGAGCAGAGTAAAGCCAGCAGCATGACAGCATGGAGAACCCTATCAGGTAAGGTGTCCTGCAGCTTCCACTGTTCCTGGTGCTTAACAGCGGGAACCTCAAAGCTTTGGGATATTGGGCTACTGAGTCCTTGGTTTCTGGGCTAACTACTCAAGGTTTCTATATGTTTTTTTTAAAAAGTGGAGAAGATAACAAGCAAAATAGAGATATTCATGTGTGTTTCTTCATTCTTGATGATCTGCTGCAGTGTTCCATGTTTTTCATTAGTAGTTTAAACCATAAAAAGAACATTCTGCAAATACTGGTTCTTGTCTGCCATGCATGCTAAGGATCCCTTAAATATATTCTAAATTGTTTAAGATTGACTAACTTATGGAAAAATAGTTACATCAGTTGAGTTAGTCACACACATAGGAAAATAGAAAGTCCTAGGGTACTTGAGAAATCCATACATGGCCAGCAGATCCATAGCAAAACTTCAAGAAACTTAGTCTTTCTAAGACAGCAGGAGGAAAAGGCAGGAACTGACTGTTAGATTGCTCTAGATGACTATGAGTGCATCGGTATTCATATTTGATGTCTGTTTAAGAGTGTTTTACAAGCCAATCTCCTAGTCATCTCCACTTACTGTGTTTTGGATGGGGTAGTCTTGGAGCAAGTAGGCTGTGTGGGCCCCTGGATTGCTGCTGGAAGAGAGGGCAAGCTGCACCCTCTCTCCAGGTGCTCATGGGTGTAAATGCTATGGACCGGGAAAGAGCAAACAACTTCTGGCCTGTAGAGTGGATTCAATGTCCTTGTGAGTACCTAACAACAGTCAGCTTCACTCCACAGATGCACATAGCCTCCTATTGCAGACATTCCCTAGACCTTTGTTATCTATAATGTTGTTTGAGACACTGTCATGGAGCCCTACATGCAGATGTTGAAAATGAGATTTCTTGATATGAAGGAAATGTAGAACTACACCTACACTAGGAAAATAGTGCCAGGCATGCTCTCTGAATGGGAGTCAGAAACATTTCACACCTTAGCAGAAGTTTACTATTGATTGCATTATATTGCAAAATACTTTGTTACTTATTTGCTGTTTTAAAAAGGACTTACCCAGGAGTAAAAGGAGAAATAGGGTGAAAGACTTTGTAGAAAAATGACTTAAAATTCCAGTCTTGCGTTAGAGGAAAATATGTAGGGTTTTGCCTACTTGATATGGTTTATATTCCTAATTCCAGCCATTCTTCTTTCATAAGAGCTTTGCTTATATACTTGAACCTGGCAATTGGAGGATTAAGGATATATCTGGACTGGCTTTTTTGCAAGTCTGATTATGATAATCACCTATGCCATTAGCATAAAATGAAAAGCAGAATCTTTCTTATACTTGTATTTCTAGTAGGAAACCAGTTCACAGAAACCAAAAGTTTTGCTGGTGAGTAAGAATATCCATTCTGGAAATAGCCTGCACCAGCTCTGGAGTTAAAATGGTACCCTACTCTTGCAAAAGGTTAATTTAGGGATTTTGCCAAAAGCATCTCTGTGTTGTACCTCTTTGCTATTTGCCTATTTCCATTCATCCAGGGTCTAATTAACTTGCTGTGATGTGGATATTCACCTAGGCTGCATACTGAACTTTCACAAACCTACAGTTTTGCAAGAGGACTAGAAAACAGCAACAATCAAAGCAGACTTTACAAAATGCTTCTCCTTGTTAAAGCCTTTATCACAAAATACAGGTTAAAGTGCCATTTTTAACCTAAAAAAAAAAAAAAAAGAGAACGTTATCTTGCTTTTCTACATACCTTTGTTTCTGGGGAGCATTCAAATTCATTTCCTTAGAATAAGGACTTCTCAGAGCCATGCTGTGTAATGGCTGCTTTATTTTATACTTTCTGTTTTATAGACTCCACTATTGGTACTGTTGTTAGCTGCGAGAAGTAAATAGACTTTGAGAAAAAGATCGCACCATAGCAACCCTCGGCTTCTGTTTACAGTTCAAGTAAATGGCTGTGCCGCAAACATTTCTTTCCTGAGGAACTTTCTAAACCAGTGTACTAATTGGTTTAATAAGGAAAGGATTAATGTAGATAAGCAGAAGACAAATTTACACTCTAGATTTAAATGGTGAATAACTTAATTTTCTAGAAGCTGCCAGCAAATAACACATCACAGCCACTCCAGAGGGAGAAGGTATTTTCTTACTGATGTATTTTACAAGCAAGTACATGACAGTTCTGAGGGAGAGGTTCATGTAAGCGCTCATCAGAATGTGAGTTCTCTGTTCAAATCAATATTAAAGCTCCCTTTGTATAATGTGAGCAACTTGGTGTGTGTTTTGAAAACTAAACCTTTTGGTTTGCCCTTTGGTTAAAGAAGAAACTTTTGCTCAAGCAAAACTTCTATTGACTAAGCTGGGCATTTTGCTCCAGAAAAACTAGTGCAGTAAGTTAGATGCCTCTGAAAATCCTGGCTGCAACAGGGATTAGGCCTTTAAAAGATATGGCAGGAAAGGACATTTTTTCCTTTCTGCAGCTGATACTAAGACAATGTTTCTAGCAGCACTCTGGCTTTGCTCTGCTTTGGTTTGTGGTTTGTTTTTTGTTGTTGTTTTTTTTTTAATAATCAAATTGGTAAGATTTTATTACAAAGTGCAAACATTCTGTAATCCTTAGGGATTTCACCCATGCATGGTGGTCTTTCTTCTGGCTTGCCTTTATATTTGGCTGGCAGCACAGAAGCATGGTCAGGGAAAGGGTTAGTCTGAGGTGGAGTCACCATTTTGGAAGATCTTGTATCTAGTGACGCCTTTGTGGGTTTTGGCATGGAAAGTGGCTGGAGAAGCTGATTAGGAGGCAGATATATAGTGATAAAGTTGTTATTACCCCACTGTCCTGGGTTCAGCAGTAGCAGTCATTTTTCTCCTTCTTGGTTGTTGGTGTGGAGCTGTGTTTCTTTTTTTTTCCTGACTTTCAGCTTGGGAACAGTGTTGATAACACCAATGTTTTGGTTACTGCTTAGAATGTTTTGGT